>CAOJZF010000299.1:0-31610 GCA_948465475.1 Thalpophila matura
TTAGAGTGGACACCAAGGTGGGATTCTGGGCTTGAAATTCCTTCATTGGAGGAGGTGTCTGAATCACTACTTGCAGAGACTATGCTCCTTTTGGATTTCCTCTTCTTCTCTTTCTTAACCTTCTTAACTTTAAACTTCTTTTCAAAGAGTTTGTTAGGGGTGTAGTAAGAGTTTTTGCTGTCACTCAAAACAACAGTGGGGACAGTAGTGGATTGAGAAAGCTGTTCCAGATGTTGTAATCTTTGGGAAGTTTGGGTTCCTGAGCCCAGTGGGACTTCTCTTGGTGGGCCAATCTGTCTTTGAGCTCTTTTATCTCTTTCTTGAGAGAAGTGATAGTCTCAATATGTCCAATAGATTCTATGTTATTGAAATGGGCCAAATTTTCCACATTACTCTTTACTTGAGGAGATTCTAAGGTAATCTCAGCAGTCTTGAATTGGCGGGCTCTATGTTCTCCTTTGAGTTCATCCAGTTAGTCTTGGAAGGGTTTTAACATCTTAGCTATTTCAGCCTTAGATAGGTTTTCACCCTTAGGGTCTTCAGGATCAAGATCTGTGATATGACTGGTGTTGTCCTTTTTAATCACAAGGATATCTATTCTTTTACTAATGGATTCTAAGTTAAAACCCAGCTTTTGAAGTTCAGAGCTCCTACGGGTGTCAAGGAGGAATCTTGCCTTTTCAGTGGCCCTGAGGCCATTTCTAAGGAAGTCCAATCTCTTGTTTACCGCTTGAAGCTATTCCTTGCTAAAGCCTTTGCTTCCTAATCCATGGAGTAGGTGCTCCTGAATAGTTAGATCTAGATTTTCCATATTTTAATCATAGGATTGGGCCATGTAATATAATTTTTCATTCACCTGGTTGATGCAGTTTGTAAGATGGTCCATATTGTAGAGGACAGAATCTTTGATAGAAGCTGCATCATGTTGTAGACACAATTGTTTTTGGATTACATTCTCAAGTTCCAACTTGTACTGGGCTAAAGTCTGAGCATTAAAGGTAGTGCAACATGTAGATAGTTGGACATCATCTTTCTGAGCTTGGAATTTATGTTAATACCAGCATACGCCTGTTTTGGAGTGAGATATAGGCTGGCCTTGATGACATTGATGCCATCTCCAGTGGGGTCTTCACCAAGTACAGCAAAGTCTGGATCAGTGGTGTTATTGAAAATCCACTTAACAATTCTTCCAAGGCTCTACCATAGACTTCTTTGGTTCTGAGGGATTCCACATAGCAGGAAACTAATAGATCAATTTCATTAGGAGGTGGCACCTCTTCAGGGTTGTTGATTCCTGATTTCACAAAGTTGTGTTTAAGGTCCTTCAGGTTTCCTGTCTTGGGGAAGAGTTCTCCCATATACTTGGACAAGTAATATTTGGGGTCCACATTTCTGAGGGTGTCAAAGGCAGCCATCTCAGCAATTTGGTCCTCAAGGGCATTGTACTGGTATTATAAAACATCTTTGGCGTCTTGGTTATTTTCTTACAGGTCTTCTTGTATACTAACCCTATAGTGAGCACCAATGTGAAACTTCCACAGAGATGCTTGCTTGATGGGCTTAGCCTTGAAGTGGTCACTAGTATGAAGACTAGTACCAAAGGTTCTCTTCTGTGGGTAGTTCCTGTTTCTAGCTAGTTCTAGCTGTATGTTTCCCTATGTCAGTCTTTGATTAATACTTGGCTTTAATAGAATTTGGGGGTAGCTATTGCTAATTGAAGAGAGAAGAGTTTATCTATTTGATAGTAATGCTTGATGTATTTTGTGGTTTAAAACTTGATAATTATTTTGGGGGAAATGAGGGGGTTTTATATAGTTGAAGGGAAGGAGAATCTAGGCTTTGAAATATTTAGTGAGGTACTATTGAAGACTTAAGTTCCCTAGTCTTAGTAGTACCAAAACATAGTAATTATTAGAAGCATCTTATTATTGTTTTAATTTTAACTAGTCTTGAGTATTTGGGATTTTAGTGTAATCTTGTTAAGGATGCTTATAAGAAGAAGCCATAATAGGTGCTCTAGTTGCCATCCTTTAGATTTTACTGGCATAATATTTGTTGAGAAGAGTTAGCCTAGACTCAAGGTATAATCATCCTAGTAAATAGGAGGGAGTTTGTGGGGAGCTCCTCTAACACCTCATAGACCTTCTTAATGGCTTCTTCCACCTCTTCCTGACTTACAGTAGATAGGTATCTATGCCTGTTGTTTAAGATACAACGGATTATCTCCCTTCTTTCCTCATCCATATTATCATAGATGTTTTTCACTGCTTGGTTTACTGCTCTCATTTCACCTTCAAAGACATCCGTCAGGATGTCCCTGGACAGATCATCCTCTTTCAAGACTAATCTAATACTCCTATAAGACATAACTTAAAACTAACTAAGTTCCGTTTCTTTTTAGAGTTGTTTTATATAAGTATTTTATTTAGTATCTTTTTCAAACTTTTTTGGGATCAAGGTTGCTTCTATCCTTTATTTTGCTGAGTCCTGTCTTGTACCTGGTTTTCTAGGCTTGGTTGTATCTCTTTTCAGTCATTATAGCCTCATTAGATGGTTCTTGGTTGTTTCATTGGCTATGCAAAATCCTTCTTCTTTTGGTACTATCTTGATTAACATCTTTAGGCATATCTTCAGCTGAGTTCTCCTGGTCTTCAGGATCACTGTGGTGTCCACGTCATCATTGGGTACTTCCTCTTTATGTCTTTGGCCAAGGTCGAAACTTTTGACCTCTCGATTTCCTTTTTTAGCCATTGGGTCTTCTTTCAAGGCTCTTTTCTCATTGGTCTTATTATAAAGCTTGGTTAATCAAATTACCTAAAGAAAGAGTGAGTTTCAAAGATTATTTCCTATTATAAGACTTCCCATTGATCTTCATTTGCTGCGACCTTTTCCTATGGACGACTGAATGTCATTCTTGATTAGATCAATCTTCAGATCCTCCTATCAAAACCTGTTCTAAAACTACTTCTTCTTATGCCAACTTGTTAACGAGATTATGTGACTTCACCTGTCCTTAGAATTCTTCCTATCTTTCTATTTATGGTTTGTTATAATAATATTCACTTTTTCTTATTGAACTCTTTTCAGAAATTCATATAGTAACTTTGGAAAATCTTTGTGCTTTGCACAACTCATCTTTGTCGCTCATATTTGGCATGAGTGTTCTTCTATCTTGCTGCTTTGATTCTTCTTAAGGCATCTCAGCCTGTTACCTTAGTTGATCTTGTTTTCTGGAGCATCAAAATTCCGCTTCTATGCTCTTCTGTTTTTCTTCTTATTTCATAAGCATCTCATATGCATCTCATATGCTTCAGACATCTCTCATGTCTCTGGCATCTCATATGCCCCTCAGACTTAAACTCCTGCTAAATCTGCATATCAAGATTGACTTCACTCAAATCAATCCCTGAAGTATAGATGATCAGTCTATCTTCCCATCCAATTTGTTATAAGGCTGTCTATTATGACCTTAAGCCTTCTAAGCACATTGCTCTCAGTGATGGCCAGTCACCTTGAGCTTATGCCCAAACAGAATCCCTGCTATGTTTCAAGCAGATCAGAGTTCCTCATTTCAAACTCTCTTAGATGGCATATGGTTAGTACTATAGTCTCAGTGATGAGACATCAACTTCCCATCTATTTCCTTCTTGAATAAACATCTTACCTGATCTGCTATCTTTCCTTGTCTTAAAAACCTAGACCTACTACATAGTTCTTGCCAAAGATTTAAATAAAAGCAGGGAATTGGCGAGAATTGAGCTTGTTGTGTGTTCTTGCCAAGAATCAAATACATTGGTATTCCTTGCTGAGAGCGTGCTTGTAATTAGTAATTGTTTGAGATATGGTTGCTAGTAATTACGTTCTTGCCAAGAATATGTTATTGGCTAAATCCTCACCAAGACCATATTCTATATAATTTATTAGTAAAATAGGATTGAAATTAAATACCTTTGATCAGATTGATCATTATCATATCAATTAATTTAAAATAAAACCATGTATTATCTTGCCCAAACTATTTATTATGGCAGTTGATTATTGGCTTCCATTATGTGGTTAGATCTATTGGATGGATCAATTAATTAGATTATTTAATCCTTATCAGTTATTTAGAACAAAAGGCATAAATTATTGCCTGTGCCTAAGATATTACTATACTATAAAGTATAATCACATAGACTGATCACATTATTTAGAAATAGGCACAAGTGTAGCTCGTGAATATTTCACAGTGCTCACTACAGGGGTAGTAGTAATAAGAGAAGAACAAGAAGACAAAAGGAACTCAAGATTTACCAGGTATATAAAGAACAACCATTGCTATAAGCCAGGATGACAAGGATAACATTGTCTTAGAGACAATAGCACTGCCTAGAGTAACACCTAAGAAAAGCTTGAAATACAGCTTTAATAATGGAAACTACTTAAAGACCAACAAAGATCCCTCCAAGAAGACCCTCAAGATCAATAAGCTAAAAAAAAGAACAGAAGACATAAGCATAATAGTGCTTATTATAATAGTGGCTCTGGCTTCTCCTCCAGTTAAGAGTCTTCAAATGGAGATTCTTATGCTACAATCAATTTTAATTATTTCTAAGGATATGGGTATGAACCCTTAATTCAACCCTTTAAGTATACATAACCCCAGGGGAATAAGATCAAAAAAAGCTATGATCCCCCTGGGGGTTTATGTGAGAACTGCTGGGTGAAAAAACAAAAAACCAACAGCTTCCAGATTAAGAGGCCTCAGTAGACCAAGCCCTGCTCCTCAAAAAGAAGAAAAAATACAACAAGCATATCTTTTACTTTTTTATGTTCTTAATGACTGTAGTATAGAGGATTTAGGACTCTCAGTGAAAATGAGCAGCTTGAATTACCAAAGTCTCATATCACTGGTAATGCAGACTTCACTGATGAATTATCTACATATACTTTTAGTCAAGAAATACTTACTGTGACAAGACCACAACAGCAACTATCTCAGAAAAACCTGTTGAAAGCTGAGAAAGAGGTTGAAAAACCCTATGCTTACAAGATGTTAAAGTCAGAGAGATTATCCTCTAATATGGTCCATGAAGACCTATCTGGTTCACTAATCAATCATGGTTTCATAATGTTCCCTCTGGATAAACTGACTAAATTTAGTCCTGATTTGGTAAAGACTTGAAAAAGTTTATTAATCAATTCTCATAAACTGAACATATCTTTACTATACTGGATGGCTTAATTTGTTCTCAGGTTGGTTTATGGGTAAACAAAACTTAAGGTCAAAGCAGTTGCTGATTTAGGAGCACCTGGAAATATAATGTTTACTAGGCTCACAAAGAAGATCAAACTAACCCCAGACATAGAGTGTAATAAGAATTTTGGCACAGCAGGGAAGAAAGTTGACACTGCCTTATAAGCCTATAGCGCTCTACCTATCAGAATTGGGAAGCATGCAGATGAGCGCTCCGGCTATTTTATTAGATAGTGATAGTTATGAAGTCCTCCTGGGAATCTACTTCTTGTTACAATACTTAGCCACAGCCAATTTTGTACAAGGAACATTCACTGTTATGGGATATACAGTCCCCATATACAACAAAATTGGAGAAGATCTCTTACAGGGACCAACTACCAATATTATATATGGTGATGGTGTGATACCAGTTCACTATATTAAAGAAGCTGTAAAGGATAATTACCTACAAGAGAATATTAGTTGCCATAGAGAAATCACTATAAGGAGTCATAAACTATTTAAGATCTCAGCATATTCTCAGAAGATCATCTCCACTGGATTAACCTTGCAGCTACCTCCTGGAACACATAAACATCTGGTGAAAACGAAATTTAAAAACTTTCAAGGAGCCATGAGTAGCTCTTGGACTAATATTCACCACTGGAAAACCATCAGAGGTCATGATAGGGAACTTAACTGAATTTACTATAGATATAAAAATAATTCAAGTAATAGGATTCTTAAGTATAATAGAAGATACAGAGTTACTAGATGTAATACTCTGTGGAACCTTTGCGGACATGGTTCTTGAGGATTATCCTTGCAATCAGTGTGTGCTGTAATCCATGGAAATCAGTTGATTGGTGAATCTTTGGAATACCAAGAGAAACCCATAAAACTATTTAATGGGTCTTATGGGAAGATGGCCCCTTGGTTATTTCCTCTATCCTAAAAATAGACCACACTGAATCCTCCACTCATATACAGGTAAGCTTCAATTAAAAGTGTTCCCAGATTCTCCTTACTTTACAAATTTTGCTTAAAAAATTGCTCATTTTGAGCCAATTCTCTTGGATTCTTGAGATTTGCATGTTATTGGATTCTATGAGAATCCTTCTGGGATAAACTACACTAGTCTTAACTTTAGTTTTTTTAGAGAATTCTCCCTTTGAATTTTCTCTGCGTTTTCTTTACTCAAATTCTGTTTTAGGTTTTGTTTTACCTTGGCAATTTTATAAGAATATTCTTCAAGCATCAAATTGCCCTCATTCCTAGTTCTCTGGCTGCCTCTGACCCCTCCAAGCTCCCTAACTGACAAATCCAGACTTTTTAATTTTCCCCTCTCTTCCGCCTATATTTGTGTTAAAATTAAGTCTAAATAATGCTCATTGTATTCATCTGGTTTATAAGAACCATCTTAACAGTTTGAGTTTTGCGTTTCTGCCTTTGGATCCTCATTTAATCCTTGATTCCCTAAATAAATCTTCTTCTCTTCTTTATCTTGTAAGTATCATACTTTCTCTTCCTTAGTATTCTCTTCTCTAGCTAGAAAGTGCGTCTCTACCCATTAATCTAGAGAATTGGATCACTACTGATTTGAATTTTTCTCCTTATTGCTTCTCCTTCATCCTTCTGATTGATTCATCACCTCTGGCCCCTATAGAGAGGTAGTAGTGCGTCTTGACCCAATATCATCCTATAAGACCTTAGCTGTTGCCTGCCCTATTACCCAGTGTCAATAATTCCTCCCCTGAGAATCCAGCCCCAGTATCCTCAGAAACCTTGGTTCTTATTGTAAGATCTCATGTCTCCTTTCTGGGACTTTTTATTTTCTATAGAAACACCTGAGAGTCTAACCTCAGGAATCTCAGGGTCCTAGAAGTCTTTCCCTAGGTCGATTCTCTTACCTTTAAGAACCTTGAGAATTATATCCCTAGGTACTTTCTCACCATAAATCTGCCTTCTAGCCTGGATTCTCTCCTAATTGACTTCTCAATCATGCCTTTCCATACATGTATTTTCTTCCCTAATTGTCATAAGAACTAGGAATTATTTGGTAAGCTTTACCTCCAAGCTTGTCAACCCCAAATTGTCCAAAGGTCTGATTACATATTATCCAAGAATAAACATAATATGAGAGTTGCTAAGGGTGTGATCCACAATATTGATAATGGGGACAATCTACCCATTAAGAGAATTCCAATAAGAAGGTCACAGGCTAATGACACAGAAGTTAATTAATTAATTGATAAGTTACTTTAAGATAGACTAATTAAGCCCTCTAAATCACCATGGTTTCACCAATTCTTATAGTTAAGAAAAAGGATGGGACAAACTGGGTAGTGATAGAGTACAGACTTATCAAAGAGATAACTAGGAAAGATGTTTATCCTTTACCTAGTATATCAGACGCACTGGATAGGTT
Organism: Thalpophila matura; assembly: GCA_948465475.1. Taxonomy (NCBI): domain Eukaryota; kingdom Metazoa; phylum Arthropoda; class Insecta; order Lepidoptera; family Noctuidae; genus Thalpophila; species Thalpophila matura. The sequence goes on from CAOJZF010000299.1 coordinate 7,650, forward strand.
AGGCAGAGCAAAGTTCTTTAGTGCTATGTAATTAGTGAGCAGTTAGTGGTAAATAGACTTGCCTGAGGAGCACCAAAAAAAGCGGCCATCATAACACCTCAAGGACTTTTCTAGCCTACAAGAATGCCACAAGGACTATGTAATGCTCCAGCCACCTTCCAAAGGACCGTGGATAACATACTCTCAGATCTAAAGTTGTCCTATATATTATTAAATCTGAAAGACATAAATTTACTCTCCAAGACTTTCAGTGAACATCTACATTTAAGCGAGGTGTTCCATACCATATCCAAAAAAAATCTGAAGTTGAAGGCTAAGAAATGCCACTTTTTAAAAAACAATTGGTATATCTTGGTTTGCTATAAAATAGGAAGGCCTTTAATTATAAAAAAGCAAATTGGAAGCCATGAAGTAAATGATCAAGTCCAAAATTAAAAGAGACATTTAAGTGTTTTAGGCATGATAGGTTAAAACCAAAGATTTATACTCAACTTTACATAATTAGTCAGGCCCCTTTTTCATCTCCTCAAAGAAAACTTGCATTTTCTATGGAATAAGGGATGCACTAAAGCCTTTAACTCATTGAAGATGAATCTAATGACTGTTTCAATAATAATTTATCCAAATTTGATAAGAAGTTTGTGAAAAATTCACAAGCTACACTTAGGCCTATTTCTATATATTATGATCAGCCTATATGATTATATTAAATAGCATAATAATGGCTTAGACACAAACAATGATTTAAGCCTTTATTTTGATTTAATAATAAGAATTAAACAATTCAATTGATTGATCTATCTATTATCTAATATTTAAAGAGGCCAATAATCAATTGCCATAATAATTGGTTTGGGCAAATAATATATGTTTTATATTTAATTAATTAGATATTACAAAGATCATTATGATTAAATGTATTTAAATTTATTCCTATTTTACTGATAAATTATATATAAGATGGTCTTGGTAAAATGTAGCCAATTGCATATTTTTTGCAAGAACCTAATCAAATAGGATACTTATCAAACAAATCTCAAACAATTAGTAATTACATGCATGTCTTGGCAAGGAATACCAATGTGTTTGATTCTTGGCAAGACCACTTGGCAAGCTTGAAACTTGCCAAGACCCTGCCTCTATTTGAATTCTTGACAAGAACTCCCTTCTACTTACTAGGATGATTATACCTTATATCTAGGATAAATCTTTTCAAAAAATATTATTCCAGTTGGACCTAAAGGATGATGACCCAAGTAACTATGATGGCTTCTTAAAAGCATCCTTAACAAGATTACTCTAAAATACCAAATACTCAAGACTGGTTAAGATCAAGATATTGATAGGATTCTCTGATAATTACTATGTTATGGTACTACTAAGACTAGGGAACTTAAGTCTTCATCACAGTACCTCACTAAATATTTCAAAGCCTAGATTCCCCTTCCCTTTAACTATATAAACCCCCGTATTTCCCCCAAAATAAATATACAATTTTTTCTCTCTTAGCTGCACTAGCTACCCTAAATTCTACTTCTTAATAGAGTTAAGATTTAATTTAAGACTAACATAAAGAAAACAAAGAAACATACAGCTAGATCTAGCTAAACAAGAAAAGTATCCACAGAAGAGAACCTTGGTACTATATTTTCATACTAGTGACCACATCCAGACCCAAGCTCATCAAGCAAGCATCTCTGTGGAAGCTTCGCATTGGTGCTCACTACAGGGGCAGTAGCCATAAGAAGAACAAGACAAACAGGATGAGCAAGGACCGCCAGAAGAACATCAAGAGTCTGGAAGACCAATACAAAATAATATTGAAACTACAGGATGTCCAAAGAAACTCTTGAACATGGCCTAAAGTACAGCTCATATGAAGACAGATACTTAACCCCAGGAAGGATCCCATCAAGATGAACCTTAAGATAACGAAGAGGAAGATTAAGAGGCACAAACATGATACTGCCCCTTATAACAGCGACTCTGATTTCTCTTCCAGTGAAGAGTTGTCAAATTAAGACACTCCTACCACTACTGAATCAAGATATGTATGGGAATACAGATAAGAACCCGTTTTTAAACCCTATGATAATGCAGAGTTCCAGTAGAATAAGCTTAAAAGAAGCTATTCACATCATGATTTACAATTATAACTGTTGGGTAAAAGGCCACAAGACCAGCAACTGCCAGAAGAAGAGAAGAAGAGAAGAAGAGAAGAAGACAGGAAAGTTATACCTATGAAAAAAGAAGAACAATAATAGTAGATAAATAATGTATCTTTTTCTTATTTTTATGTTCATAATGACTGTAGTATAGAGTATTTGGAGGATCTCAGTGAAAAGATTAACCTAAGTTATTGAGGTCTCATGACCCTGGTGATACAGACTCCACTTATTGAATCCATCCACCATACTACTAGTCAAAGAATAATTGCTGTGACAAGATCACCACAGCAACCCTTTTAAGGGAAATCTGTTGGTAGCTAAGAAAGAGGTTACAAGACATTAGGCTTACAAGTTGTTGGAGCCAGAAGGCCATCTCCACTGGACTAACCTTGCAGCTACCTTCTGGAACATATGGACATCTAATAAATCCAGAGTTTAAAACACTCAAGGAGCCGTGAGTGTTCCCTAGAATGGTGTTCCACGCTGGCAATCCAAAAAGACCATACTAGGAAATCTCACTGACTATAGTATAGCTTATCAGAAGAAACTGGATGCCAACCAATAAAAGGTCATACTAGTGAATATCATTGACTCAGATCAGGAGAAACTAGATGTAAACCAATAAAAGATTATACTAGGGAATCTCACTGACCTTAATATAGATATAAAGGAATCAAATAATAGAATTTCTATAAATATTATAGCAGAATAGAAGAAACTAAATGTAAACCAATAAAAGGTCATACTAAGGAATTTTGCGGACTTAAGATGTAAAGGGAACCAAACAATAAGATTCCTGAAAGCTTTATAACAGATCAGAAGAAACTAGATGCTAACCAAAAAAAGGTCATAATAGGGAATCTCACTGACTGTAGATGTAAAAGGAACAAAAAATAGGATTCTTAAAAAACATTGTAACAGATCAGAATAAACTAGATGTAAAATCTTATGGAGCCACTGCAAACATGGGTCTTGAGGATTACTCTGTACAATCAGTATGTGCTGTAATCCATTGAGGTTAGCCAATTGGCAAATCCTTGAACGACTCAGAAAGGCTACAGCCTCTTTAACAGCTATAGGAGGAGTTATATCCCAGATCAATGATCAAGGAAAAAAATATCCAGTAGACTACTGTTCTAGAACACTCTTTCAAGCTGAAAGAAATTATTCTGTGACTGAACGTGAATGTTTAGCAGTAATCTACTCTTATCAGCAGTTCAGGGTATATCTACATGGGACTAAGTCTATAGTAGTCACTGATCATTCCTCCCTTTAATGATTAAAAAACCTGAAGGAACCAGAAGGAAGATTAGCTAGATGGGCTATAAAACTTCAAGCCTATAATTGCGCCATAGAATATAGAGCTGGCTCAAAGCATTATGATGTTGATGTTTATCAAGGTTGCCTAATATTCATACTCTAATGCCAGAAGCAGTTAGGCTCTATGACCTGATAAATCAACCTAAGGAGTGGGATAAAGAATTACCAGAGATCAAACAGATCCTAGGTAAATTATCTGCAAATACTACCTATAGTAAAAGACAATTGTTCAAGGAGTTAGATGGTAAATCTTATATCTTTGTGAAACCATAAACATACCTGAAAAGATAAAGGTAGCACACCTACTCACTGGGCATAGAGGCTTACTCAAGACTATGGAACTGTTATGAGCCTCAAGGATTTTCCTAGTGGTTCCAATAGACTTTTATCCTTTTTAGATTCCATCAACATTACTAAGATGAAAGATATCAGCACCAACTCCCATAAGTACTTCATTAAGGCTTTTATATGGCCGCTGAGGTTACACAAAACTCCATCTTCTCGAAATCTCAAGATTTCTACAGATAAAACTTTTGGAAATTTTGCCAGGAAGGTTGTTGGTCTCTTTTGACTTAGTTCTTTTGGTTTTTATAAATAACTAAAATAAAGAACAACTTATATTGATTTAGATTCCTTATTTTTGTTTAAATTCCTAATTATACATTAAAGTCTCAAGTATTATAATCTTCTTAACAACCATGGCTAAACCACTTGCAGTGGTACTGCCTCTCAACAACATGATCCCAGTGTGCTCACAACTGGTCTTTGAGGCCAGTGTGTTTTGGTCTTCCCTAGTGGTTAAGGTGGTAAGTAAGTCTATCTTGTTTGCCTTAACTACTTTGGCATGGCTATCTCAGCCCATGAGCAAGATCCAGAGCCTAGTGTTGCAACTTTGGGGCCATGACAGGAATAAGTAAAGAAAAACTATTAATGGGAAAGCATCAGCTTTGATGTTACAGACTATATCAAATCTTGTATAGTTTGTCAGTCAGAAGTTATATTTAAACCATAAACTACCTATGAACTAATTAAGCCTAAATTTGCATTGCATACTGTGTATGGATCTAAGAGGACTACTTCCACCAAGTACTGTTGGTTGAAATATATAATGGTGGCCATAGACCACCTTACTAAGTGAGTAGAAGCTCAAGAAGGAAAAGACTTAAAAGCAAGAACCATAGCCAAATTTATATAAGAACAAATAATAAATAGGCATGGCTGCCCTCAGTTCTTATTAACTGACAATGTCACCAACTTTACAGGTAGATTCCTACCTAAGCTAAACTATCTGATGGGAATCAGAGGAGTATTGACTACTCCATATCATCCAGAATTCAATGGTACAGTAGAAAGAGTCAATGCTAATCTAGAAAGGATTTTAAGGAGATTAGTAATAGACAAGTCTAGTGATAAGAACGATTTTCTCCAATCAGCTGTCTTTGCTTATAGTATAAGCTGCCCATCATCCACTAAACATACTCCTTTCTAACTACTATATAGACAACAACCAGCTTTACTGCCATTGCTAAACACCTTGATCAAGGAATCTGATACCTTAAGTTATTACAATTACCTAAGACATTTTTGTACTACTCTTATAGATCTACAGACAGAGGACTACTTCAATATATTGGTAAAAAAGACAAAAGCATAAAATAAAGCTACTTTGTTTAGACATCCCCTAGGATCCTTCTCAGTAGGAGAACAAGTAATATTCTACTACAGCAGAGGATTTGGAAGGATTAATAAATATCCACCCTTTGGAATAAACCTATGAAGATTATAGTGAAGACTGGAAAATTCAACTATACTCTAAAGAATATCTCTACTGGTCAACTTGTTAACTTAGCATAGGCTAAATATATATGGCAAATACTAGTTTATAACTGAATTGGTAGAAAGCAATTAAAGAAAAAAAATAGGCAAAAACAGAAAACTTTATTTTGTTCTTTGTTGTTGCTGTCTCTCTTACCTGCCATGACCAGAGAAGGTGCGCATGACAAATTGGCCAAATCTAGTAGGGAGAATCCTTGGAATCAATCCCCTAAGAAGGGAGATGATACCTCTAGAGACAACTCAAATTGTCAGCACAGAGGCTTTCTGGCTTGCAGAGGTGAGGGGGAGAATCCAAGGTAGAATTGCTGAGAGTCCTACCAGAGAAGCGCTGAGGAGAAGACAACTCAAGGTCATCTCCAGAGTTGGGGGATAAACGAAATGCTTAAAGAAATCAAGCATGAGAAACTCCAGAATCACTTGAATCAGTAGAATGAATCCTAACAGAATTGGCAAATGGATTTGCAAAAGCAAAGTTATATATTCTATTATTAAACCATGTAAAATAATATGTATAATTCAAAAGTTAATTTATTGAAAAAATTTTGATCCAAGGAATCTGGAACAGAATCCTTGAATATATAGGAGGGGGGAGGTAAGAGAATAACTCTAGAGAATAGCAAATTGGGGGATTCTAAAACAAACATAGGGAAACCGCTAATTGGGTGAATTCTTTGGAAAAAATGTAGAAGAATTTTCTGAATCTCCAAAGAAGGAATCTGAGAATTGAGGATTTTCAGAGAATCTACAATTAATACAAGTTGGTCTAGAGAAGGAAATTGGACTGAAATCTTAAGAATTGTTAGAGAATCCGCAGGAGAATTGCTTGAAGTTAATGAGAATCTGTAGGACTGGTAGTTTTAAATCCAGTCCTTACATTACCTCTGGTCTCTCATCTCTTAATCACAGAAATAGTTATGGCCAAAGGCGTCCCCTTTGTTTGGTTGGTCCGTTGGAGAACTATCCTCTCTGGCGCAAATCCATTCTTGATGGGAATCACATTGTCTGTCTCCTCTTGAAGCCAGGCTCTTCAATCCAATTGGCGGCGGATTTGAGCCAACAATTATTTCACTAAGCCAGTAGAGATGGAACTGAACAGGCAGACAAGTGAATTGGACTATAGGCAGAACTATATTGTTCTCCTGAAGAGAAACCTGGTAGGGGTTCTGAACCACCAAAAAGCAACCATAAAGGATCAAACAATCAGTAGAAAATCCTCCATATATTTTTATAGACCCTGCAAAAGAATAGAAGAGCTACCCATTAGCTGAACAGCTGCCTACCACAACCCAGGCATATTCTCCTGTAGGGTACAAGGCTGATTGATTATATGGAAGATGGCATGACCTAGAATACACATTGATACTATAGCAAAACAATTGTACCCTTGTTCTAGGAACACAAGAGCCGTGGTAGTCAGGTTGGTAATCCAACTAGAGCTGTTGTGATGAGACTTATTACCCATCTTTCAAATAGAGTAATGAGTGGATTTGGTTCTCAAACACCATAGACAAAACACTGTCTATAGGAAAGGAAAAACCTTTCAACTAGTAGCATAGCCATCTGTTTTGGGAACATCAGGAATATTCAACTAAGACATCTTGTCAAATACCATTTGACAAAAATCCAGGGTTACTACCTTAGGACTTTGAGGGATGATATAGAGATGGAGTCTCTCCCCAATCCTAGGATTAACAAACTTGTTAACCTTACTTAGGAGAAACAAAAACTCCACACATTGATCCTTGTGGCATAGAACAAGAGGAACAATGGGACTCACTCCCTGCATCAGAGCTCTAGCATCATAGTAGAAGGGGTATTCCACCCCATCAATAACAATAGGCTGCTCTTAGATAAGCACTTCATCCTCCAGTGTAGACCAGAGAAATGGGAAGACAAGTAAGGTCCCTCTCAGAGTTGTTCACAATGGCTTCATCCCTTCCAGTTGGACAGGATGCTGCCTCACAAGTGGCCACTGTTTGGACTTCATCTAGGATTGCACAATGGCTGGCACACACAATTAAGTGAGTGAAATCATCACTATCTACTTCCAAGCGTCTTTGTTTTTCACAGGAACCTTGGTATCTACAAAACGACTTAGAGTCAAAATAAATTAAGGAATACCATATAAAACACCAACATTGTTGGCCTCATCCTCTTGAATTGAACCCAAAATAGAAGTCACAAATTTGTTAATAATATTTGAGTTGCTGTAAGGGTTCATTTTTTGAATAAGGAACAGGTCAAAGAATTATAAAGAGAATCTTGCCAAAGATAATCTATGACTATTGATCTTCACCTCATAGACTAATCATGTGGGGGGAATGTGAAATATTCACCAGCTACACTTGTGCCTATTTCTAAATATTATGATCAGCCTATGTGATTATGATAAATAGTATAATAATGTCTTAGACACAGGCAATAATTTACGCCTTTTTTTCTAATAAATAATAAGGAATAAATAATTTAATTAATTGATCCATCTAATAGATCCAACCACATAATGGAGGCCAATAATCAACTGCCATAATAATCAGTTTGGGCGAAATAGTACATGGTTCTATATTGAATTAATCAAAAGTGAAATTATCATTCTAATCAAAGGCATCTGATTCCAAACCTATTATACTAAATAATTATTATAGATGACGGACTTGGCAATGATGTAACCAATTACAAATTCTTGGCAAGAACCTAATTATTATCAACCAAATCTCAAACAATTACTAATTACAAGCACACTATTGGCAAGGAATACCAATGTATTGATTCTTGGCAAGAACACACAACAAGCTCAATTCTTGCCAATTCCCTGCTTTTATTTAGATTCCCAGCAAGAACTCCCTCCTATCTACTAGGATGATTATACCTTGAGTCTAGGCTATTTCTTATCAACAAATATTATTCCAGTTAAACCTAAAGGATGACAACCCAAGTACCTATGATGGCTTCTTCTTATAAGCATCCTTAACAAGATTACACTAAAATCCCAAATACTCAAGACTTTTTAAAATAAAGATAATGATAAGATGCCTCTAATAAATACTATGTTATGGTACTACTAAGACTAGGGAACTTAATTCTTCAACACAGTACCTCACTGAATATTATAAAGCCTAGATTCCCCTTTGCTTCAACTATATAAACCCCCCTCATCTTTTCAAAATAAGTATCAAGTTTTATATCAAATAAACAAAATTTTCTCACTTCAATTAGCAATAGCTACCCCTGAATTATAAAGAATTTAAGTCTTAATCCAAGACTAACATAAAGAAATATACAGCTAGAACTAGCTAGAAACAGGATTTATCCACAGAAGAGAACCTTTGGTACTAGTCTTCATACTAGTGACCACATCAAGACCAAGCCCATTAAGCAAGCATCTCTGTGGAAGCTATACACTAGGATAAATTTTCTAAACAAATATTATTCCAGTCATACTATAAGGATGGTAACCCAAGTATCTATAATGGCTTATTCCTATCTATATCCTTAACAAGATTACACCTAAATCCCAAATGCTCAAGACTGGTTAAATTCAAGATAATGACAAGATATTTTGACTATTACTATGTTGTGGTACTACTAAGACTATGGAACCTAATTCTTCAACACAGAACCTAACTATATACTTTAAAGCCTAGATTTCCCTCCCTCTAACTATTTAAACCCCCCTATTTCCTCCAAAATAGATATAAAATTTTCTCTCCTCTTAACTGCACTAGCTACTTCAAATTCTACTTCCTAATAGAGTCAAGTCTTAAACCAAGACTAACATAAAGAATACAAAGAAACATACATCTAGAACTATTTAAACAAGTAAACTATCCACAGAAGATAATCTTGGTACTAGTCCTTATAATAGTGACCACATCCAGACCCAAGCCTATCAAGCAAGCATCTTTGTGGAAGTTTCACACTTTGCAACGTATTCTTCAACAGGCCCTGTTTGTTTGAGCTTCTTGAGATTGTTATCAATGATAAGTTGCTATCTTTTCTCTCAAACTATAGGAGGAAGGCGGTTTTAAAAGAATTCTAATCTGTTTCATCTGGAAATTGTTTGAACCACTATTGGGACCAATGACTTGCGTTATCAGTCATATTAATTGAACAGTTGCAAACTCAGAGATTCTCTGTAACATTAAATTGTTTAGGACAAGTTTGTACAGTATTGATCTATGATTTAGCATTATTTTGTTCAGATCCACTGATCTCATCAAGCTTTATTATATTCATCTCATGCAATACATGTCTTGGTATTTCTTTAGATCCTTGCCCACTATCTTGACTTCCATCACGACTCTGTTTGATTTAATTGTTGCATTTAAGATTACTATTACAACTAAACTATTGTATTTGTCTGTGGGAACTAATATATTTCCATGAATAGTGTATCTAGCAGGAACTGCTTTAACAGCAAAATAGTTATTTAAATAGATGAAATTAAGGTCATGATTTGGTTCAGAGTTGATGTCTCCAATCTTATTGTTATGGGAGGCAGTTTAATTAAATTTTTTATAAGGACAGTTGTCATGTGCTTCTACCGCTGTTGAGTTTTATGTAATTTAACAGAAAAACTTGTAAAAAGGAGTTGACTGTGCTTTATTATTTCTAGTAAAGTCACAATAAAAAGTTTTTTCACTTGAAATATATAATATTGTATAAAGTTAGAGTTAAAAATTTATTAAGCTAATTTAGAAATAGAATTTTTTTATCTTACATATCTGTTCAAGTCAAGATACCGTGTTCTTCTTTGTTATTACCTAATAAAGACCATTTTACTTGAATCTCTTTGTTGTTTTGTTTTGGGTTCAATTTGTGGTCCAAATAAATTTTATTATAAATTTCAACAATTTCTTACTGTATTTTCAAGACATTAACTAAAATACTCATTTGTAAAATTTTAGATAGCATAATAAGTTAAATAAATTTTCCATCAATAGTTATCTGGTTTAATACTCTTGAACCTCATTAGAAAAAATATGGTAAAATAAATCTCAAATACTCAGTTCTAAGTGGCAGCAATAGCTACTGGTGATTTTTAGGAGAAAAAAGATCCATCTTAAGAAGCTTTGGACTTGAAAAAAAATAAACATCTTAAGAAAAGGAAAAATAATAAGAGAATTATTGTAATTTAGTTGGAAGAAAAATTGTTCCATTTTAGAAACATTGTGCCCTTGTTCTATGACTGTCAGAGTTTTAATAGAAGGTAAAAAAACCCAGTTGTTATAGACATAACAAGGTTTTTTTGTTATAGGAAATTAAAATAGATTTAGAGAATGAATGTTAAAAGTGAAAAGTATTGGTACTTTTGGGAGGTATTATATTTAGAAAAACTAATAAAAAGAATAATTAAAATATCAAAAAATAAGAAATAGTTATTTGGACTTAAAATAACAAGAAAGTAAAGGCTGTTTTATATCCCTAGTTGATATACTCAAAATTGGGTCTTGATTACTTGAAGGTTTGATATTTACTAGTTTGTAAGGTTTACAATGACATAAAAGGATAACTGTAATTATATCTAGTTTTTTTGCCTGTTTTGGCATGAAAGTCATAAAAAGATTTTTTCTTGATTGATATCAGGCTTCACATCAAAATGATTGTTTAAGGTAAAAAGGACACTGAGATTAATTTTTTAACTTGTCTCATTTTATATGATTTCTCAGGTTAGGTCCTTGACCTTCATAGATTTCATGACACCTTTTTAAAAAGGATAATGAAAAATAAAATATAATATTCAAATAATAGTTGAAATTTAAAATAAAAACTGTTTTACGCCTTCAGGTAGGCTCTCAACTAATTTTGTTGAATTGTGGATCCACAAGTATTTAAAATTGTGATTCCAGAAGCAATACAAAGACAAAGAATTTTTCAAACTGGTAAGCGCATAATAATTGTTTTATTTCACTTTTATTCCTATCAGGTTGAAACCTTGATTGTATATAAACATTTCATCTACTATATTATATCTTCTCCATTATATAACATGAATTATGATATGGGTCTTCATTTTTAGAATACTATCAGATGTTATATATGGTGATTATCATGATCATAATAAATAAACAATGGTACTTCAAAAAATTTAAGTATTGGTTCAAAGAACTTTATTTAAAACTATATTTTTTTAAGAAAAAAATAGTGATTATAGTGGATGATTACCCTAACCTATAAAATATCACTTTATTCTGAACCCCTTCCCTTTTAATTATTTGGTAATGAGACTCTGCAGAAAATTGCAAATATCTATCCATCCTCTCTTATCATTCATTACATATGTAGTACTAGCATAGGCTTTTTTCAACCCCTGAAATTTCATTATCTTAGGTTCATGCCAAATTGATAGAATCAAACTATAGCACACTAATAAGTCTATTAGCTAGTTTCATTATACTCTCATAAAGTCTCTTATACATCAATAAACTAATTTAATTACTAAAACATAAAAAAAAATATTGAATGCCCCTATCAAGCGGACATACCAGCCCCTCAGATTAAGCACTAGCTTCTTCCTTTATTATATGAGATTGAAAAGTATAGAAAAGGCTTATTCACAGGAAAAGATTATCAGAAAAAATAAAAGATATCTTTTCTTCTAAAGCATTTGAATCCTTAGTGAGCACAGATAGATCCATATTGAGTCATGATGTGGTAAAGCAGTACAGAAACCCTTGGAAAAAATACATACAATTCAAAATCTATCTTCATTTAGTAAAGAGATAAACAGATACATGATAAGTCTAAATGAAAAATGGAAGATATCTGTTCAAACTAAATTATTCTAATATTGAAAATCTTTTACTAAAAAAAAATTAGCTAAGATGACTATAGATTTTATACAAGAGAATAAGGTGTCATAAGTAGTATATAAAAGCCTTTTGGGTGTTATTTTAGGCAAATCTGTTTTATTAAAACTGAAGAAGGAAAATTATCTAAAATGATAAATAATTAAGCAGCTGAAACTATATAGAAACAAAAGAAGACTTTTAAACCATTTCCTATTCAAGTTAGAAAATAATAGGTATTTATACCAGTAATTGTTTTTGAGGGGTTGCACTATTGTAAAATAGAAGTAAAAATTTAATTTTAGAATCATATGCAATTATTTATGCCATAGAGGGACAATTAGAATTGGTCAAAAGGGATCAGAAACCAAATTTAATTCCAGAGCCGCCTGATAATATTCTGAAGGAAGCAGAAGATTGAAAATGCAGTATAGATGAGTATTCAAACCAATGAAGTAAAACATGTCCTGATGATCTATGGAAAGTTCTAATCCTAGGACTTAAGTGTAGTAGCATTAAGGAAACTATCTGAGATTTTCAAGGACCTTTCTAAAATCATTAATGAAGAAGATAAATTGGTTTTATCTTCGTAAAGAATTTTACAAAAAGAGAATTTTACTCTTTTTTAGAAAAAAAGTTTAAAAAGAATGATAAAGACACAAAGGGCAATGGAAATGACCATATAAATACAGAAAATCATAATTATCTGTTTGCCAACTTTAAAGATTTTTTTATAAAAGCATATAAAAGAAATAGTTAAAGGGGGTTTTTCTATTTTATTAGCAAATGGCCAAACTTACTAATGAAAAATAAACTTTACATCAGTTTGACAGCTTATTCTTTTAGGATTTGGATGATTCAAATAGGAGAATTAAGTTGTATATAATAAGGAAAACATATGATTTGATAGATGAAATTAATAAAAAGATAGGCAAAATCAAGAGAGAAAGTTTTATTGAACCACCCAATGGTCTTTCCTCAGCTCCAACAATTTATGCCTTTGAACTGGACAATATCTAAAAAAAGTGTATTGGCTTTTTTATGGTAGACCACGTTATTATGAATGATGTGTCTCACTCTATATTACTAACAATAGTTAAAACATGTATTGTAGCTCTTATATAAAAACAGATGCCACGCTCAGAACAGGCAGCCAACATGATTGACACATCCCATTGTGTGTGATCCTAGGGACTAACAGGACAAGGAACCAGCAGGACAGTCCAAATGTCACTAATTTATTTGGGAATCTAGTTTACAAAATACTACACAGATCAAATTCTGCAGAATTTGATAAACAGATCTCTTAGGAAAGAGATACAAGAGTCCCTTCCTCCCCATCCTTCAGAAAATGATTTTTAAATCATAATTGCTATCCCTATAATAAGATTTTACTATTAACTATCAAAATAACTCACTTTCAATTTCCATACTACAAACAATCTATAACAATGCCTCCAAGATCTAATCTGAGCAATCAATCTTGACAGGACATCTTTGAGCTATTGCCTATTGTGGCACAAAATTTTGTTTAAAGGTCTATTCACCCCAGGTTTACCTCAGGACCAAAGGCTCTCTGCAAATGCATTGCCACAATGACAACCAAATAGCTCGTGGCATGCAGGGTGTTCCTCAGCGGTCAGCAGGACCAAATGGCTTCCTTAAAGGGTGACTCCCTCTCCGTGGTAATAAGCCAGGTTTTATTGATGGTTAGGAAAGCCTCTAACAATATTATAAAATCTAAATCTTTTATAAGACTTAAATTTAAAAGAAAGTTACCACCAAATGAGGTTTGATCTGTAATAAGAGGAAAAAAAACCTACTCAAGTCTATTAGAATAATCTTAGAGGTTGGTATTGCTAGTGAGAATGAATAACTTGGGTGCAGTATCTATAATCATTATGGATAAAATATTATGACACCCCCAATTAAGATGTGCTGTAGTATATATTGATGATATAGTGATTTGTAATAATTTTCTGCATCAGTAAAAAGTCCAAATTAGTAAAAGCCTAAGATAGCCAAAGTCTGACTTTAGTTTTTACTAAAAAAAGAAATTCAATTTATTGTATATCTTAATGAATTTGTGCACATAGTAATATTATGTTAATCTTCATGTTATCCAATATATTACATTAAATGGTCATTTTAAAAATAGTTTTTACTATTTTTAAGGTTATAAGCAATTTTATATAATTTTTTATTTCTTGTATATGTATGATTTTTTATCAAATTCTTATTTTTGGATATTTATGGTGAGAATAGAAAACAACACATTTTGTTCATAAGCGAAAATTCATAAAGATACACTTGTTTACAATTTGCTTTACATATAGAAACTTAAGTTTGGACTTTTACTAATTTGGACTTTTAACTGATGCAGACAATAACTACTAACCAATATAAACATTATACTAAATCTTGGATAAACATTTAATCAAAGTTTAGAGGGTTCTAAAGGATTACTTAAAGATAATTGTAAGGTCATCATGAGTAAGAGTTTGTTTGCAAAGAGATCTGTTAAAATCTTAGGCCATATTATTTGGAGAAAAAAGCTTAGCTAAACCCAGAAAAGGAACAAGAATTGAAAGATTCACACCCACCTACCTTGGTCACAGCTATAAAAAGTTTCCTGATAGTAGTGAATATATATTGAAGATTTGTTAGGGTTATAATCTCTGGCAGACTTAATCATCATATAACTTCTGAGAAGAAAATGTGTAATATAGCATGGGGTTTGGTACAAAAGAGACATCTTGAAAAGCTTAAAAATCCTCAATAAATGACTCAATTCTCAAACATTCTAGTATAAAAAAAGAATATTGATTAAAGATCAATGTATCTACAGCAGGTACTGGGTCGCTCTTATATTAATGGGGTAAATATAAAAAAATGTTATTTCTAGCATCATATGATTTTATAATCTTACAATAAGCAGAGCTTTAATTACAGCACTAAAGGACTCAAAGGTTTAGTTTTAGTTTTAGTTTAAGTACTAGTAGTTTTAATCTGTATGTTTTTGGAATGAACTTTGCTATCATTATAGTCATGCATCCTTATAAAGCTTTACTGCCAATGAATCAGCTGAAATGTTTTTTATCACAAATGGCTAATTTTCTTTTTCATTATGGCGTAAAGAATGTAATCTAATTACATCTGACTTGAAGGTTATTTGAAGCTTTACTTTGTAGATTGCTAACCAAAATTAAGAGTTCACTGTTAGTTGCTAAAATTAATTGAACAGTTTTTGTTAATTCTTTACAAAAAACCAAAATCAAGCACTTCACTCAAAGTATACTCAAGTATGTCCTTCAATGGCTACTAAATATTTTATTAAATATTATATCAGCCAGTTTTTAAAAAATATTATTTTAATAACCTCCAATAAAGTTTTTGGTTTGAATCCCAATTTTAAATAATGTTTTTGTCAGTGTTATATAGCAAACAATTTCACATAACAACAAAAAAGTTCTAAAATCATCAATCAAGGGAGCAATAATTTTAATTTTAGATATTACTTAGTTAAAATGTGGTATACTAAGATAAAGCCACACTTCTAAACCATTTTTAAAGATATGATAAAACAATTAAATATAATCAAAACAATATTTATTTAGAAAAACAAGTTTTAAGATAAAGCAATATCTTAAATTCAATTATCTAGAAAATAAATGACTAAATAAAAATAAATCTATCTTTTTTAAGATTTAATAGTTCTTATATCAGTTTCACATAAGTACAGATATATTATAATTTGTAAAAATGAGCTATAATTACAATTTCACTTGAGTTAAGCTAGTTTATTTAAGGTTTTTGATGGTATATTTGAGATTTCAAATACTTAACCTGTAATTATTTATTTGCTGCTATGTAAAGCACTATCTTATCATGAAACTATCTTTTACCTTGAATAAAATTTTGTATCATAAATTTCCTAAGCAAATTTTAGAATAATTTATAAAGCTATGAAAAGATCAGATATCAGCAAAACAGAGTTAGCAGGAGTTAAAAGATGTGTTTAAATTTAAATAAAAGAGTTACAATGGATTTTAGCTGTCAAATTAGATCAATAATGACTAAACATGTCAATTGGGTCAAGTTAAGAACTTGGGTTTTTTAAGGCAATGTAATGGTGGATATTCATGAATAAGACAAAGCTTAAGTTGCAAAATCCTGTGAAATATGTGCTGCATTATTTAATAAATGAATTATAAGTCGCTGAAACCTATCAAAGCAATATAATCATTCAATCTCATATTACTATAATGGGTTATAAGATATTAAAAAATTATAAACATCTACCTTGTCATGAGTATTTTGTAGCGGCAATAAAGATTTTTACAAAGTTAGTTGGAGTGAAGACTCTAGAACCAGAAACAAAAGAGATTATTATGAGTTTTTATTCTTTACTGCATTGTTTATTGTCAGGTTTGCCCTTAAATTGATAAAGTTTAATGAAGGAAAACAATGTTTTAATTATGCTATTAAGTATTTTCAATTGATGTTTAATAAATTATGATGCATTTCCATACCATCTAAGATAAATAGTTTGGCCAAAAGATCTACCTAAACCTTAAAAAGTGCAATTCAGCCAATTACTAATATTTGAAAATAAATATATTTAACAATTAGTAATAGTGATTCAGCTTATAGTATTATCCCACATATAAAGCCAAATTTTTACCCTTCATGATGATGTACAAAAAGAAACAAATTTACCACAAAAATTGGTGTATTTAAAGTTAGAAACAAGTGAATAATTTAAGGAAGAAGTGTTACATTCTGAGAAAGAAACATTAGAAACATATAACAAATATTAAGATTAAACATCACATTATTTAAAAATTGAAGTAGATTACCATTAAAAAGGATGTGAATTAAAAGAAAATAAGGGTTTTTAATAAGGAGATATTGTATAGTTTACCACAAAAGAGATTTTAAAAAAATGTATATCATGAGACCAAAAAATTGGCCTAAATTAGATCACAGACAAGTCGCTTAAAAATAGAAATATGTTATAATAATAAATAGATAAATCAGTCATTTTTTTAAAAGTGCATCTGCAGTTTGTGTCTTATAGTTTTATAATGATAAAATATCACAACCAAGTTTTAAGGGGAGTGATGCTAATGAATAAAAGCATAAAAGTAAAATGGTAACTCTAATTTAGTAAAACATACATCCTGTATATCTGGTTTCTCAGAAGATATTTTATTATGGCTTATAACAGGTGATTATATAGATAGTTGCCTACTTTAATCTCATTTATATTGAGTATATATTATGAGGAACCTGGAGGGTTTCTCAATTCTATAAAGTGAAAAGACGCCTATGATGGTTGACTTCATTGGAAAAACAGTGTGCCATGGTTAAAGAAAGGTTAATAAACAAAGGAACTTATAGAAGTGATGATTAAAAACATAGGATAAGGATTCTGAGAGGTTGTTAAAATCAAAAGAATTACATTGATTTTGGTTGTTTTTAGCAACTATAACTTACAGTATCTATCCTTAAGATCTATAGAGGTCTGCAAATAATACTGGAGCTTATTAAAAAAGTCAAAACTATATTTAATAATATTATAATAATTCAAGACTTTGACTTAAAATAATAATTCAATATTAATCTAAAAAGATTAGAAAACAAATTTTATAGAATTAAATAAATTGTATCAATTTATCCTTGTAAAAACATAGTAGGGTCCTAATAAGACAAACAATTTAATTAGAAAAATCAAGTTTTATTATCTAGGTTATTGCATTGAATGCTAAAGATACCAAAAATCATACAGTTTGATTTACAATATATAATGAAAATTTTATTATAAGACTGGTATGGATACTTTAATAGTAGGTACCTAGATCCTACAAAGAATAAGACCCCAAAATGGTGTTTGATTTTTTTGTTACACAATTACCTTTTTGTTCTTAGCCTGACCAGTAGGTTATTTTAAAGCTATTTAATGGATGTAATCATCAAAACAATTTGCTGAAATACATATGCAAATAAATTTACTAATTAAAATTAATAAAATATACAATTTAACCTGTCTCTAGCTAAGATCTTATTATCTGTAGATTATAGCAGTGATTTTTTTGGATATTTTTCTATTGTTTATTGATGAGTTTTTTGTATAGTATGTTGACAACATTTTGGCAATTATAATAAGGTAGCACACTTCAATGGTTAAATTAGTAAACATAATGACAAAAATCTGAATGAGCCTACTTTATTGGTTCAGCATAATAAGTCTCAAATTTAAAAATATCAACAGCTTGCTTATGAAGATTTATATTTTAAAATAGCTATGTTTTAGATAAAGAAAACCTAGAATATCCATGGAACAGTGACATTTGGCTCACTATAGCCAAAAACCAGCACTATGTAATCTAGATAAGCAAGTACATTATGTTTTCAACTAATGACTCAAAGATATTCAAAGACATATACTACAATTGATAATAATCAATTTATATTGAGACTTGGTACTGATAGTTTTAAGATTGCTTCAAAGTAGCTATATCAATAAAATACTATTGATTATTTGTGGTTTGACAGTAAAACGCATAAAAAGTAGTTTGCAAGAAAAGCTCACTAGTGAAGTTAAGGAAGAAGAAATAAAATATTGAATTGTGTATCTCAGTAGAAATATATACAGAGTTAAAAGAGTAAATTAAGAAAAGAAATTATACAATTTTTTAAAGAGAAATAAAAGTTTCATCTTCAATCCCTATATTGTAGATGTTTTTTTTTTTGAATTTCCTTTGTTTGCAGTAATTTTTTTTATCTAAAATCCTATAAGAAAGTTGTTGTGATTGCAACATAAATCTTATTTTTAGGAAGGCTCTTATCTGGACTTATTTTTTTTATTCAAGTCTTGCTTTTTGGTTTTTTTGTTGTGCTTCCAAGCATAAATTAGTATTATTTGAGTTTGGTATAAGGTTTTAAACTTTTGAGCGGTTTATTGTTATTATGCTATATGTGTTAAATATGGTGTTGTTTTCAATATGATAGATGTTTCTACCTTTTTGGTTAAAGTTTTAACGTGTTTTTATTGTTTGTCCAGAATAAGTCTCTCAAATGGCAGGGAAAGTCCAGGTTTTTTGGGGTTCCCTGACCCTTTATCATTCCTATTCACATTTTTTGCTGCAAAATTTTGTTTTTTGTTTATTTGAGTTAGAAACAATAGTTGGTACCTTGAAAATTTTTCTATTTAAATTGTCTGAGTAGGTTTGAGTTTCCACTGAACACTATTTCATAAAGGCTCATTATGTTTCAATGATTCAATCTAACCTGGCATACTGCTAGTGCTAGAAATAGTTGCTAAGCCCATTTGACTGGGTTGTCTGCTCAAATTTAAATACTATTTAAACAAGCAAGCTATTATTTGTTCTACTCTCCCAGCTTATCAAGGATAGTACAGTGTGGTCACGCCTTGTTTAGTTTTTAGCTCCCAGGTAAATTTTATGTCATAATTGGTTAGTCCAAGTCTTCCATTAGTTCTTTAATAGTTTTGATTCCCAAACCTCATAATGATTAAACTTTTAATAGATATTAAGACATTGTTACCTGTGTAGTGTTTAACCACCTGGACTAATGGTTACTTAGTTGTGTAGTAGATTGCAGTTAATATAAATTCCTTTTCCTTCCTTCTTATTGGTAGGAAGTAGTCTAAAAGTTTCTAGTTTCTATATCTGAAAGGGCTTAGTTTCCATGTTTGTATTTGACACTTTACTTGTCATGTTGTCTCTGGAATTATTTTTCCCAGAGCATACTGTTTTAAAATTTGCTCTAGATCTTTGATCATCCCCTTTTGCCAACATCTATATTGCAACTAACCATAAAGTTTTTTTTAGCTTTATTGTGTTCCATTTGATGATAATACTTTATTATTGTATTTCCTCTTTTATGAGTCAATATGTATGGTGTTATGATTTTATCCTTTAGTATTCTATGTAATTTACCATATTTGTTAATAAACCAATTACAGCTCTTTGTCACCATCTCAATGGTTTGTGAGGAATTTACAGCAGGAAATCTATCTTTTATATTCTTGATTATCAACATTGGCCAGTCTAGGGCTTACCATTATCTGCTTGCTAGTTTGGTTTGGTAAAGGAATAACCTTTATCAGCCATCACCAACTTCTTTCCTAGCTTTTATGAAATTTAATTTATATTCTAGCCATTATGCTTTTCTTTGGGACAAGTTGGCCTGTCTTTTTAAGAAAATTAGGATATGTGGTTGGTTTAGGCTTTAAATTCCATTGCACCTTTTAAGCAGCAACTTTATTTCTTTTTAACAGTTAGTTATGCCTTTTTTTTTCATAAATTGCATATTGTTGTTTTACTTTCTAAGTTGTCTTGAACTATATGCTACAGGTAGAAATTCTCCATCAGCTATTTTGAGCCTTAAGATTTCTCTAGTGGCAGTCAGAGGCAACTGTTTCTAGTTATTATTGGACATTGGGTTGTAATCTATAGGATTAATCTGGTCATAAGTTTCTCCCTATAGTTTCCTGAAAATGTAGATCCTGGATGGTATATACTGTTATTTTTAAACTGAACTGGTTAACTTGTTGGTGTGTACTGTTTATCTATGATCTAAGTAAACAGTGTTGATTTTAAGTATCCATGTCATCTTCAAAATCCTTATCTTTATTCAAAATTTTAGACTTATTTTAATTAAATAAAAGTATACAATATTAAATTTAGTAAGAAAACCAAAAAATATAGGAAAAAAATTAAAAATACTAATAAAACTAGTTAAAAAAGTAAAACAATATTTTTTTATAATTAAATAATTATATATATCAAACTTTTACAAAAAAAACTGAGAAAAAGTCAAAAATAAACAAATACAAAAAGCAGAAATTAGAGATCTAATTATATAGTTTTAAAACATATGTTTTAGTTCTATATATTTTATAAAAAAATTTTACATATGATAATTTTAAAGTATAAGTTTCTTGTATCTTTTTATATTTAAATAAAAAAATCCATCATCTTAAAAAATCAACTATTTTAACTTAGATTATTTTTGATATTATGAATTATCTGATGAAGTTAATAAAAGAATCTTTTATATGATTTAATGTTTTAAGTTTCTCTATCTTTTAGGAAATGGCTCGGTTTTTTAAACTTTCACCGTTTGCTTAAATCATCATAGAACCGGCACCCACCCTACAAAGTGTCTATCACTACTAAACTTTTTTTTGTTTTCATTTTCTTAATATTCTGACATACATTAATCAAAACTTTGAAAGGACATTGTTGTGGCAATGTAAATTAGAAAAACATATTACAATCAACCGGAATTTAGTTTAAATTTTAGTAAACAAAACTTATGAATATTTTGCAGCTGCTCAGAACAAGACAAATTGGAAAAACCATAAATCATGATAAAAAATCTCAAGTGCTCAAATCACATAATTTTTGATTCCCGAAGAAAAACTAGAGTTTAGCAAGCATTGCCAAAAAAATAAATTAGCTATAACATTTAAGTTTTTTGTCTGAAATTGTGCAACTAAAAAATCACTATAGATAAAACTTCCCCGAAACCAGTCACAATAAGAAATAGTACAAATTGGCTTCAAAAGTACTAAACAAATCAGCCGATTTTTAGACCTTGCAAAAAACTTTTTATTATTATCTGAACTTAGACTTCAATTTTTCACTTAGTCTCAGAATATTTTACAGATACTTGATGTGATCTTGGAGGGTCATTGTAAATCCGTCATGGAATTTAATCTTCCATTCCCCATCACTGTAAAGCTGATCAAAGAACGTTGGTTCACCCTTAGGTTGTGCAGACTGATTGTGTCCAAGCTCATGTAATTCAATGACATCGGTTTTCTTAATGAGCTTATCTCTGATATATTTGAAAAGTTCCTTAACTGCAAGCTGAAAGTTCGGATCATAGAGCATAAAGAAAAAGTTTGTTGTTCCTGGCAACCGGCGGCAAAAGCGATACACTAAATCAGTCCACAGAGGCAAAGTCAATCCCAAATCAAAAAGAAACCCAGTAATAAAAAATGGGAACAGTGTTATAAAACACGACATAGGGTACATAGAGCTAGATAGTATTTTGTTAGTACTCAGGGTTAACTATAATATTCTACATTCTCCAGTACAACTTCCCGATATGATTAGTAGACTCAGTGTTTGTTTCTTCCTCTATCCGACTGTATGCATTATAACGAAGAATACGCAATCTGGACATCCTTTCCTTGTACTTGTACATAATCAAGAAAACAACGTACCCACAAAATAGAACCCCGGGGACTTCCATCAAGTACAGCATATAGAATTTTACCACTGTTCTACCATCCTTGTTGGCATAGAAGCAACTGCCTTCTGTAGTTCTACCGAAACTTCCATGGGCTACATACGATTAGCTTGGTATTTAAATAAAATCTTACAGTAATAACAATAGTTTAGAATTGCGATATATGCCATCGAGGCTCCAGCGTACAAAGGGTAGAAGGTCATCTTGGGGCGCTGCCTTGAGATGAAGATGAGCCAAGCGTTGATGGCTAGTAGAGTATTTAACGCAACATAGATGTGGTCACTAAAGTTAACTAGAGCCCCGACTATTTCACAAAGACCAGGATTTTCAACATGGACGTTAAAGGTGGAGAGGTGTCTTAAAATATCAATGAAGGAGATGATTACTTGAAAACGTAGTGTCACTCTATTCAATAGACTCGGTCTCAATTTACCTGTGATAATAATTTAGATAAAGTTATATATTTAGAATTCACCTATTAACAACCAGGTCAAAAACGTAATCACCGCCAAAGCTAAACTGACTTTGTTGACCTTATCTTGTATTTCTCTTTCTGTTTCTTTGAATCCCATATTTTGAGAATTAAGTTTAGCACTGTTCGAATCTTTCATTATGACTTAAATATAGCTTATTATTGGGTTTCACCACAATTCTATTCTTAATCCATTTATAACGGTAATCATTAAAATTTTATATGTCCAGTTGTCTCACTCTGAGTAGTAATATGAAGACGGGAACATGATGTCATAGGATTTAATATTTTATTGTTTTAGCTTCAAGTTTTTTTTGGAGAGTTTCCGTTCAATTGATTTAGAAAATATTTTATAAGTCCCATTAATTATATTTTTTGACTAGAGTCTTTAAAAATCAAGCAATATTACTTAAAAAATGAAGCTTAATATATTCAATAAATGTTCATTTTTTAAAAAAAGACAGGTTGGGTCATAATCAATATTGAAAAGTAAAGCGTAATATTCTCTTTGGCAACTTGGTTACTGTGGATCTTCAGCTTGATATCCGTTTCTGTTCAACTGATTATAGATTGGTATAGCTTTCAAAAATTCATTATGGCGATATTCATAACTAATTCTAGTGTCTGCACTAACTACGGGTTGTGATACTTTGTAAGCGTAGTGCTTTTTTTTGGTGCTGTCTTGTTACTTCGGTTATCTTGAAGGATAAGTGTACTGTAGGAAACTTTATCATATAGTGATAAAATTGGCTTAGTAAAACGAGCTCCATAGTTTTTTTGGTTTAAGTAAACCAAAGATAAATAAGTTGATATACCAGTAAAATCCAACTTTTTCATAGATGTCCGAGGCGATAAAGTGTAACTATGAAAGAAGTACCGTTCATCAATTACTTTTTCTGGATACAAAGCTTTACTTTTCTTTATTTGTAGATTTTGTCTGTTTTTAAATAAACATATTAAGTGACCTAAAGAAATTACGGCGCCTTTTTTTCGATATTTTTTTTTGTTTAAATAAACGGCCAAAAAGGCCATCTACTAAACTCTTACCAGATGTTCCACAAAATAATGATGAGTAACTAAAATCCTACTA
>CAOJZF010000300.1:0-14941 GCA_948465475.1 Thalpophila matura
TTAAGCAACTTCAGAAAGAAAAAGACATTATGAGAAAAGCCTACAAAGGTAATAACAAATTCTGTGGAAATCACCAGAGTGGTTCCTAATCAAGCCAGGTGACATCAAGAAACTCCTACAATGGCAAGACAACTCTTGCAAGATTGGCCAATTGAACCAGGTGTCAGCTCCCACAGACAATAAAGACCCAACTGATAATTCTTCCACCAACTCTTTTTTAACAATAAGTACCTTGTATTGATCTACCCTTTCTATATTTATATAGAACACTCATAAACTATTGTTAGACACTGGTGCAGAAAGGTCCCTATTTTCAATTGTTTGAAAAAATTATAATCTACCCTTTGTGAATTCAAAATCCAAACAATCATTCTAACTAATTATACCAGGGTCACAGTAAACTAACAGGTGGAGGCTATAAGTGTTACTTTGGGCCACTTAGTTATTAAATTGGGGGACTGATCTTTCTAAACTTAGGCATTGATATCATTGCAAGACTGGACTGGCTACAGAAGCTGAAACTACCAATAGACTTGGATAACTCAAAACTTACCATCAATTGAGGGGGCCCAACTTCAACATAATCCCTGATAAAATGCACCACCTCCTCAAAAACTATTTGTTTGTCAAAGTGGAAAAACTGAAAAAGGAATCAAACAACAATGGGATCACTGTGAGTTCCACTACATACATCTTTACAATGTCACCCTCAAATGCAAGCATGATGACCTCAGAGCAAGAATCCTCCTATAATAGTT
This sequence comes from Thalpophila matura, assembly GCA_948465475.1. Lineage (NCBI taxonomy): Eukaryota > Metazoa > Arthropoda > Insecta > Lepidoptera > Noctuidae > Thalpophila > Thalpophila matura. The sequence goes on from CAOJZF010000300.1 coordinate 759, forward strand.
TATAAATGTGTTTAAGGATAACTCCAATAGGTTACCCCCAGTTCAAGAGATCAAAATTATATCAAACTCTAAGGATCCATGCCCAAACTATCTCTCATCTACTAGTTCATACCCCTAGAAGACTTAACTCTCAAGTCTCATCTCCTTAATGATCTCAAATGTGGACTAACAATAAACTTCTTGAGACCCATGAGGGCAGCTGTCTTCTTTGTGCAGAATAAAGATGATAGTCTACAACTAGACATTGACTATTGTGCTTTAAATTTTATAACCATTTAAATAGGAATCCATTGCCATTAATTGATGAACTCTTTGATCAATTATTATGCTTGCATTTTCTTAAAGATCAACCTGACCGCTGGAAATGATCAAATCAGGATCTGTGAAACTAACATTTCCAATAGTACATTTCAGTTCAAGTACAGAGCCTCTAAAAGCCTGGTGATGAACTTTGGCATGACAAATGTCATTTCCACCTTTATATTGTTGAAGAACTCAGTCTTCAAAGAAGAGCTAGGGAAAGAGTAGTAGTATTCTTAACATTATTATTGTCTGAAGCAAAATTAATTAACAGTATCTATTTGACTTAAAGAAATTATTAATTATTCCTTTTAATAGAAATTATATGCCTAACCAGACAAATGTGAATTATTTAAAACTTCACTAACCTTATTTGGAAACGTAATAAGTAAACAAGGAATCTCCACAGACTAGGAGAAAGTCAGAGCTGTTAATTAATTACCTTGACCAACCTTGGTGAAAGAACTACACTCCTTTCTGGGTCTCATTGTCTACTTAGTAAATTTATTTTTAAGTGCTCAGAACTAACAGCTCCATTGTCCAACCTACTGAAAAAGCCGTAAAATGAGCTCACTTAGACCCCAGAGTGCAAAAAAAGTTTTGTGGCCATCAGAGTAAAACTAACAAGATCCCTTGTTCTACAATATCCAAACTCTATTAAGGAGTATCAGGTAGAAACCAGTGCCAGTGACAGAGCAATAGGTACTGTGTTGTGTATACACTTACTTGATAAGTTCAAGCCAGTGGCCTAGAAATCCCAAATGTTACAAGGCAGAGAGCTAAACTTCCCAATAAACAACATAGAACTCCTTGCAGTTGTTGTGGCTATTGAAAATGTATATGCTACCTTGTAGGGGTCCACAAGGTAATAGTCCTAACTGACTACACCTGTTAGAATTCTTCAAAACACAAAAAAAATTGTTCTGAAGACAAGCCAAGTGGATGTAAATCCTTGATAACTACAACATCACCCTCCTATACCAACCTTGGCAAAAACTCCTAAAAAAAGATGCTCCCTCCTGCATCTACGTTTAAAATGCTCAAGCCTCAGGAGATCTTGGCTTGGACTGGCCATGTGGTATTCTCATAAAAACACAGAACCTGCCCTTTACCATCTCAAGCAGAGCTTTATAAACTCTAGTCAAAAGCAAGCCACAGTTCAAGATGGACAACATGTATATAGTATACCACACAGAGAAAAAGGTTTGGGTATTCTATATCCTGTTTTAATAAGAAAAGAGAACATCCTTTGGTATCATTATGATATGGTACACACACTAGAAGAACCTCTTCAACTTCTTAAAGTCTTGAATGTGGTGGCCTACATTGACCAAGGACGTCTAAAATGTTCTTAAGAAAATACAAAATCTGTGAAAATTCAGGCTTCCAAAGCTCCAAACAAATCTATAATTTCTCAAAAGGACAGTGCCCGCTATGAACAATGGTCTATCAATGTGGTAGGACTCATACCCAGAAGCCCTAATAAAATGAAGTATATTGAAATAGCAGTGGAATTAAAACCCAATGGCCTGTGGCTTGCGCTATAAAAACTCACAATGGTTAAATAATTTGTTGGTTTATTGGGAACAAAATCACTGCAAAATTTGGCAAGTCGCTACAAATACTAACAAATTGTGGTCAGAAATTTGTTTACCATGATATGAAAGTCTAAATAAAAAACCTCTGCATTGACCACCTGACCATACACCATACTGTTCCCAAGTAAATGGTTGATTGGAAAGGTTAAATGGATCCCTCCTTGAAATCATCAAACAACATAGCACCAATAATGTTATAAATTGGCATAGGCACGTCAAAACGGCCCTAGTGGTCATCCAATCCAGGATCAACTGGGATATTGAGTTCTCCTCATTTGAGATGGTCTATGGTTAAAAACTAGAAAATTTCCAAACCAACACCAGCCTCAAGTCAATTGAACCAAAGTCCATACCCAAGGTAAAACAGGTATCTAAGAAACTCTCACAGATCTAAATCAAAGCCCAGGACCAAGCCAGAAAATATATGTTGGAACAACAAGTTCTATCAACTAAATTTTATGGTCATGGAAGCAAAGCCTAAGTTATTAACTCTAACACATCAAAATTGAAACCTAAGAAAATTGGACCCTATGTAGTTGTCAAGGTAGACCAAAGCAATAACACTTTTACCCTACAGGACTATCAAGGAGAATAACAAAGACTACACCTTGATTCCCTATGTCTGTTTACAACGCAGGAAACCCAAAAACAACAAGTTGACCTTATCCTAGCCAAGCTGTTGAAAACAAGGTGCACAGACCATTGATCCAGCACTAAAATTTTGTAATTACCCCCAGTAACTTTTGGTGGGAAGTATGTGGCAAATCCCGCCTCACACTTATTCTTCAATATTTTGAGCACAAAAATTCCTCCTTGAAATCCCCCCTCCAAATTTTTCTTTTCCCTTTCCCTTTGTTTAAATAATTCTACATTTGGAAGGAGGATCAAATCTCACTAATCTTGTTGTCAATCTGTGTCAACAACACTCAATTGAGGACTTCACCTTTTTAGTAGTCAACCATAGTAATAAAGCATAGTCTATAATCCGTGTTTTTGGTCTTTAGACATTTATTTATTTCTCATAACATATCTTAACACATGGTTGTAACACTATTAGATGAGTAATCTGTTTTAATGTGATTTTGATCTTTTTTCTCTTACACTAAACATAACTAAAAGAAGATCTTTTGCTTCTTGTTGAGGCCAATACTTGTAGGGAGGTTACATAGTTGACAGTGGCCGCTAGCCAAGTTTTGTAAATTGGGTTAAGTAAAAAGGCATTAAAGGTATAATAAAAAGAAGTTATTGTGACAATGTGAAGACGTTGTTGGATAGTTCATTATCAGAAAAGGAGAGTTCATGGATGATCTATTTAAATCGGAAATTGTTAGTTTTGATCTAACTTAAATGCATTTGTCAAAAAATGTTTTTAATTGAAGGAAAGAACTATACATCTTAATGGATTGATTGGTGATCAACCACTTTAGTAAATGGTCATGTTTTCTCCAATTTTACATTCAAGTTGGAATATTTTTCTCCATAACTGTTCCATGTAGGATGAACTACCTATATAAGAAGAGAAATTAAGCAAGAGAAAATACATTAATGTTTATCTGAAGTATAAATATTGGAACCCATTAGAAAGAATAAAAAAGAGGGAAAGTCTTTTAGTTCTTGGGTTTATCTTAGTTTTTAAAGAAGGTCAAGGAGATTTTATCAGTTTCACAATATAAAAATCTGATATTTTGTAAAAATGATTGTTTTAAAGTGATACTTTCTTTTTCATACTGAAGTTGCGTTGTTGTTTTTCTTTTCCCAACAGTAAACATAGGAGTAAATATCTATTTTACCTAAATATAGCAAGTTATAGAAAAGATCAATGAAGCTTTGTTGACAAGCCCTCACACATCATTTAGGGACTTCATGAAGAACATTGTTAATAGTATTATTATTATATATTTAACAATTTTGACAGTGCTGGAAACAATGAGCTCATCTAGCAAGTAGAAATACTCAACATCAAAGGGAAGTCAATCCTTTGGTCATTTCTGTTTAGTGAAGATGCAATTCCAGCCAGATTGCCCTAGAGTATTTACAAGATATGACGAAGGTCTATGATTAAATGTACAACCTAACTGCTGCACCAAGCAAAGTCCCATTCCTAAGAGTCCTCTTTGCTTGGCTGCATGTATTTAATGATATCATCCCCTTCCTCTTATGTTAATGCCATAATGTGCATCTGCACTTTCTCAGAAGCAGCCTTAAGGAAACCATTACTTGCTTGTATGATCATCTGATCTAATACTGCGCTAAAAATGGGGCCATATCTCGTCCCTCTTGCTGAATGAATATTATTGTTCATGTTATAGTTTTTTTCTTTAAATAACTATAAGAATATGTATAAGTAATATAAAATGATGTTACATGCACCAGGTTAATTTTTATTTTTTGAAATTAGTTTCTTTAAGTCCATTTTTCTTCTTTATTCAAGAGTTTGTGCACCTCCTATCTTTCTTTGTTTGTTCCTTTGTATTTGTCCTTCCAGAACCTTCTTTAATTAAACTTCTTTTCACCATTGTTCCTTTTATTTTTCTTTATCCAACTTGGCTGGCCTGTGTTCCTTGTCCAAATTTCCTTCCTTGGTACTACAATGCCTGATTAGCTACTGGAGTCCTGGTTGCAACAAATTTATTGCTATTTGTGGCCAAGGTGGACTCTTGTTTATCCTGACTCCCCTCTGAATCTCTTCAGGAATTTTGAGTGTAGCTGATTGAGCTTCATGACTGAATGACTGGTTTGGTAGTCTGCATGGTCTAATGGGCCTAGTTCCTGTCCTGTAATCACTGCCAGGACGCATTGCTTGATGGTATTACCTATGTTGGCTTAAGTCATCAAAAAGACATCTATCCATACCAATTCCTCGGTTTTAAACACCAATTTGAGTTTCTCTTTAACCTCTCTTTTATTGAAGTCCTCTTCTTCTGCCTTTAGGATCCTCAATTTTCCTCTAATACTGAATTGTGTAGTATAAGCTTTTCTATCACATAGTTCTTGACTGCTTCTTTATAGTCTTTGTCTGTCTTGTATGTTGTGTATTTCAATTCCTTAGTTGTCACCGCCTCCCTTCTGTATTACTCTAAAATAGCAATTGGCCCATTTCTCAGTGAGGCACCATCCTATAGGCTGAGACCGCAATGTGTAAGGCCCACGTCCAAATTGTGTTTTTGTTCTTTTTTGTTCTATGTAGTGCCTCTTTGATGGTTCTAATTACTTTTTCTACCAGCCCATTACTCTCTGGGTGGTCCGCTGCCATCACACTATACTGGATTCCAAGCTCCTTGAACATGCCCCTCATCCTTACCAAGGTGTACAGAGCTCTGCCATATTTATATACATAGTTTGGACACCCAATCTGGTACAGTATATGTTCTTTGAAGAATCCTTTAAATGTAATCAAAATTTTTTGTATGGCTACCTTGACCTTAATCCACCTTGTAAATTTGTTGATGGCTACTAAGAAGATACCTTGTTTCACTTCCTCTAGCGTAAATTTTCCTGTGTTCATTGATACCATTTCAAACAGGTATACAGACTCTATGGGCTTAAGGGGTTGGTACCTTTTCACTCCCATTATTTAGTTACATTCCAGGCATAATTCCACACATTGTTTGACCTCCTGTCCTGTCCCTTTCTACCAGTATTGGTTCTTCATTGTACCCATCATTTTTGTTCTTTTAAATGCCCACTATAGATTTGATGCATCCTTTGTAACACCTCCATCTGTTCCTGTATCCTAACCTATACTAGCCCCTCCTTCCTTTCCCCTGACTCTGTCAGGGACTGATCCCATATTGTTATGGTTGCCTGGTGTGCCAGCATTTCCACCACTTGGTTTTGGTCCTTTCCCCGGTGTAAAATCTCTACATTGTATCTCATCAGCACTCTAGCCCACTTTTGCATCCTTCCTTCCAACAGTACCTTCCCCAACAGCTTTTTAGTCCCATTACAATTAGATTTGACTGCAAAATGGTATCCTGATATGTATGGTCTGAATTGCTGTATTGCCCATATGTTGGCTAGGCTTTACTTTTCTTCTTCAGGGTATTGTTTTTCTGCTGGCTTTAGTGCCCGGCTGGAATATGCCATGGGCAGTTGTTCTCCCTAGTGTTCCTGAGTTAGTACCGCTTTCAGCCCGTTTCTTTATGCAGTGGTTTCAATTTGAAACTCTTTCTGCCAGTCCAGGAATTGCAGTATTGGATCTTGGATCAGTTTCTCCTTTAATTGACATAAGCTATCCTCCTGCTCTGGTCCCCATTTAAATTTTTGTTGACTTCCCCTTTTCCTCAAATCATTGTTACTAGTGGCTCTGCCAGTTCTACACACCCCAGGATAAACTTTTGGTAAAAGTTGACCTGTTTTGGAATTTTTTGTACCTCCAACACTGATGTTGGGTTCCTCATCTTTTCTATTTTCTAGACTTTCTCCTATTGGGTTTTATCCCTTCTTCTGACACTTCATGCCCAAATACCAGTACCTGGGGTTTGCAGAATGCACATTTGTTTATATTAGCCTTATGTTAGCTTGATTCAACTGCCTCATTATCTCATCTAGGTCCTTCAGGTATTGTTCTATATTGGGATAGTATACAGTGATATTTCAATGTGCACTGCTGTGCACCTGAGTATCATACTTCCAAACAGCTCATCCATCAGCCTCTGAAATACATTACCCAACTTCTTAATCTCCATAGGTAACATCCTCCACTAAAAGAGCCCTTGGGGAGTGGTGAAAGCCATTACTTCTAATAGTTAATCCAACTGTAGTTGATGGTATCCTTTGTATAGGTCCATTGTTGTGAACACCATGGATCCCCTCATTGCTTCTAGCTGATCTTCAATTTGGTTCATTGAGAAGGCATCATTTACAATGTTTTTGTTTTTCCTGAAGTCAATACACATCCAAAGGGACTTGTCTTTTTACTGTACACATACTGTTGGCGCCGCATGAAGACTAATGGAGGGTCTGATTAGATTTTCATGTTCCAATCTTTCCAACTCAATATTGATTGCCTTATCCATGTCCAGGGTCATCTTTGGAGTATACCCCTTGATTGAGGCTACTTGGTTCAGTTTTATTTGATACTTAAAATTGGTCAGTCCTATATTGTATTTGTTTCTTAATACCACTGTGACTCATTTATCTGATATTCTCACTATCTGGTCCCTCCATAGGATTTGTAAATGCTTTAGATTTTTGTCAAAATTGATTGAAGGCACCAAAAATAAAATAGTAATTGTTCTTTAATAAACTGATGTTCTTTGGTTCAGTCCAAACTTCCGACCCATTCCACTTTCTGAATGGTATACCACCCAGATCCTTTATTGGTCAGGGTTACCAATATCATCTTCCCTCCCATGGCTACCTCTATTATTGCCTTTCCCTCTGATGGTTTTCCATTTACTGGCGTGAACCAATAGTGTTTGTTAGGATTTAAGCTGTGATGGTGTACCTTGATCTCACTGGTTTCCCCTGGTCTATCTAATAAGTACCCCAACTATATACCTGCCTACTAACTTGTACCACATGAGCTCCTGGGCTCTTAAACCCTTAGATGGGTAAAGTCTGCCATCCTACTCTTATGGTATTGGCCATAAGGCCTATCTCTGCCCCACTTTTCTTGACCCAGTTAACCCCTAAAAAGATGTCAAAGTGTGAACCTTCCAAGACTACCACCAGTAACTTGGTTTGGTTTTCTCCCACCATAACCCCTAGTTTTTCAAGCACTAGCCAATTTTTCTTTGTGGTCCCTTCCGCTGACCCTAACACCAGCTCTACCCACGCATTGGCTATGAGACCCAATTAGTTGATTCATCCCCTCAAAACAATGATCCCCAAGCACCCCATGTCTACCACAGCTGTCACTGCTTGTCCTTCCACTTGTGCTAGTATAGTGACCGCTGCTTTGCCTAACCATACAAAGTTCTTCTTGTTTAACAATGCCTGGAACATGTTTGCCCAGTCCATTTGTTACTCCTTTGGTGTGCTAATAATCTGCTCTAGTTTTCCTACTATCATGGTTTTCATCATTTCTCCATTGTCTGTCAACACAGCTTTGGCCTCTTCTGCCTTATGCCCCCCTTTTCTATACCTCTGAGTCACCTGTTCTTCCCAGGTGTCTTTACCTATTAATATGTAGTTGGCTTCTGGGACGTCATCCTTCCCAAGAATAAATTTCCCATTATCTATTCTTGGCCCACTTTTCCTGACTCTTTCTTGTCCTCCCCCCTTTGGGACAATCTTGGCAAACATGTCCTTCTCAATTACACTGGTAACATCTCTTCTTCCAGGCCCCCTTTCCACTATTGATTCCTGTATTGAATGTTTGATTTCTTCTCTACCCATGAGACCTTCTGTCACTGTGGCCACCAAACTTGTTCCCTGATTCCCCTCCAGTGATTCTTACTATTCCTGGGTGGCCACCAGGGCCAACCTCTTGGTTCCTCTATACCTTGTGTCTTAGGGCTCCAAAATGTTGTACCATTGTACCTCTTCTAAAAAGGCTTCCCACAATAAACCCCTCCTATGGAGATCTAGTGTATGTCATTGTATTCCTTAGCAGCAGCCCTGCAGGAAAATCCTGATTGTCATCTCAGTGTCCATATTGTTTTTAAAGAACCACCAGAACTCTTCAAATCTCAATGCATAAATCTGGAAATTTTTGTTTTAATCCTGTGTTTTCCCTTTGGGTTGCCATAAATGCATCTTCAGGTAACATTGGCTTACACCTTGTTTCTTTGAACTTTCTTTCAAACTCATCTCAATTTTCTATTCAATGTCTGAGGAGCCAAGTTATAACTCCTGGTCCACATAACACTCCAAACAGTTTGATCATAGATGTATCTGGCAATCCGGTCATTTGCAAATTAAATGCTCCGATGAATTGATAACCCTTATTGAAATCATGTTGGAAGTACTCCAACTTTTATAACATGCTCAGCTCAACTCTGGCCATTGGTGCTTTTTTGGATATAGCTCCCCTATAGAGTCCCCTTTGTTGGGCTCCAATATTGCGGCCAATACTTGTAGGGTGGCTATATGGTTAATGGTGGCTGCTAGCCAAGCAAAGTCTTATTTCTGAGGGTCCTCCTTGTTTGGCTGCATGTATGTGATGATATCATCCCCTTCCTCTTCTGTCAATGCCATGATGTATATCTGCATGTTCTCAGAAGCGGCTTCAAGGAAACCATTACATGCTTGTTTGATCATATGATCTATTTCTGAGTTAAAAATGAGGCCATATCCCAACCCTCCTGCTGAACGGTTATTGTTGTTCATATTAGAGCTTTTTTTCCTCTATTTAACTATAAAAAAATGTCTATAAGTAAGTAAGGTAAAATATATGTCACAGGCACCAGATTAATTTTTATTTTTTAAATTTAGTTTCTTTATATCCATTTTTCTTCTTTGTACAAAAGCTTGTGTACTTCCTATCTTTCTTTGTTTGTTCCTCTGTATTTTTCCTTCTGGGACCTCCTTTAATTGATCCTTCTTTGCACTATTATACCTTTTATTTTTCCTCTATCCATCTTGGCTGGCCCACATTCCTTGTCCCAATTTTCCTCCTTGGCACTATACATCTTTTTCATAAATAGTATATATAAAATTTTATTTTCTCAGATAATTTTGATACTTTTTGTGATTCATCAGAATTTTATCTCTTAGGGGCATAAGCTGACAGTAGCATTGTCATCACAACCAAATCAACACTTTTTCAAAAGTATTGCCCTCAACAAAACCTTACTTTTGTCTTCATGATTAATCTTTATAATAGACTGTTTAGTTACTTTCTATATTACATTTTTCCCTAGTTTTGTAATACCTAAATAAGTGATTGGAAGTATTAAATCTGGTGCTTCTTCTTTACCAAAAACAATCTTTTCTAGAGTGTTAAATTTCAAAACTTTGGTATTTTTAGGAATGGAACATCTTTCAAAAAAAAAATTTAAAAGATTCCATCTTTTTAATGTTTTGTTAAAAAATATTTTTTGGTCTTTTCCAAGAAAAAACCCATCCAAAAAGTTATATCTTTAAATTTTTTTAGAATGGACCATTTAGAAATGGAACATTTTAATTAGAGAAATTACCCAAAAGTTGAATTCTTGCCCATATCAAAAAGTTTAGTCACTCTTTAAAGCAAAAGATATTATCAGTCTTAATGAGCCCAAAAATGTGATAGATTATCAGGATCTATAATCCATATGACCAACAATTACTTGCTTATTAATTTTTCTTATTAGAATTTGTATCAAATTATGTGCAATTGAGGAAGAACCTAGGGTACTCAAACTTAGTTTGATGCTATTTTTGTCTCTAGTTAAGCTTGTGCCATAAAATGAATCCAAATTACTTATGACATCTTAAGCTAATTATTCCAACATACCCTTTGCAAAAAAACCTAAAAGATTACTTTTTAAAGTTCAATTGATTCTGATACACTATCCATCTACATTAAATAGAATTTTATTTCCACAGACAGAGATAATTTGTTTGACGTTTTTAATAAGAAAATCCTAAAATGATATAAAAACAACTATTCTCTAAATTTAATCTCTTGAGGTTTTCTATTGTAAATAACTTAAAGATTAAAGGGACATTCCTTTTAATTTGCTTTACCTCACCTTTTGCTCAATTATCTCTATACATAAATGCAAAAACTAAAAAAGATCTATCTTCTGTACTAAAATTGATACATGATCTTTCTTTACTTTTAATTTAATCTTTCTAATTTCCCATTTTTGTACTTTTCTTTATTTTTTTTAATTTTTATATAAAAAGTAAATTGTTGTTAAGAATCAAACTCCTCTGTTTTGTAATTTTTTTTTAGCTTATTATTTTTTCTCTTTTCCTGATCAAACATTAATTCTTATGAAAGCATATATGTATATTTTTTTCCTTTTTTTTATTATGTTGCACTCATATAAAAGAATGATATTGAAGTTCTATTATTTTTTGTTTCAGATAAATCTCATTTTATTTTTAAAATATAAAAGAAAAATTGTTATATTATATATCTGTGTGACAACTTTTGACTGATCAACTTTTTTGCCAAAATCTCTCTAATCTATCTCCTAAAGTTCCTTATTTTAATTTCCTCTATTAAACCTGCTAGCATACTATTCATCTACTTATTTTTCAAGAGTCAAAGGGTTTCCTTTTTTAAAAAGTTACTTAATCTATTAGGTGATCAGATAATGTTTTTGGAACCTCTATCATGATTCTTGTTTGTTGAAACATTTGACTTATTGAGAGATTTATAATTTTGTTGTTGTTGTGATTTAGAAATCTGGATCCAAACTACCACCAATTAGTATAAAGACTAGAAGGCGGCACTTACTATTACTGCAAGGGAAGCTCTCAGGAAGTGCAGTTGGGATGATTATATTGTGAGTGTCTCCTAAATTTCTAGATATATGTTAGCAAGTATACAATTTATTTCATTGCTTACGTCTAGTTCTTAAGGTAAGCAACCTTGATACAACTCAGTCTTAAGGCAAGTCAAGCGCTAAGTGCAATAAAACCAGCTAAGATTTCAAATAGAAGAATAATCAATGTTTATTTCATAGAAAAAAGAGAGGTTATATATAAAAAAAAAGAGGGGAATGGTTTTTGGGACATATCAGAACTGACAGCTGACAGACGTTAGTCATATCCAGGTCTACTAACTATAATACAATGCATTAACAGGGGAAGTAGACGTCTGTTACTTATTGGTAACTTGAGGAATGGAAGAGAATTGTAATCAAGAAGTTAACCCTTTCAGTTGGTAGTAACAATATAATCCATGATATGTATTGGCTGGGTCAATCAAAATTGGATAAGGGACAAATGCCGCTATTAGTAAATAGCCACAGCTTGATAATACACATATAAAATCATTCATCATATTGACAGGGTTGATCAAAATTAAATATAAGTTGAATGCCACTATTATTGATTAGAAACGGCTAATAATTATGATTTTAACTGATAATACATAGCGGGGCCAATCAGAAAGGGATAATTGTCATACACCGCTATTAGTAAATAGCCACAACTTGATAATAAAAATATAGCTTTAGTCATGCTGGCGGGGCTGATCAGAATTAAATGAGGATTGAACGCTTCTATTAGTGATTAGGAACGGCCCAATAATATTAGTTTTAACTAGCGCATATATTGGCGGAATCAATTGGAAACAATTCACAATCAAATGCTGCTAATAGTGATTAGAGTGGGCCCAATGATTATGATAATATTGATTTTCATACTGGCAGGGTCAAAAGGAATCACATATTATTTAAATGCCGCTGATAGTAAAAAGCAATTTAGATGGGACTGAACAATCCTTAGTTGACACTTGATTTGTATGCAATTGATGTGTTGAATTGTTGGGTGGCTAATTAATATAATAAATTTAAGATTATGTTATATATAGAGTGAGTATCATAACAGTTGTAATAAGGAAATAAATATCTTTCTTTTATAATTGATTAGATCACTAGAGTTTTTTTCTAGACTGCATGTTAGAATTTGTATATTGTTTAAAACGACATAATATCTAGAATTGCAAAAAATTATGCTTTCTAAAGTCTTCTTAAAAAATTTTCATCTTGGCTTTTTAATTCAGTTATTTTTTTAAAACAATAAGAGTAAAAAATGCCCTTTTATTTGATCATATTAAATTAATAAAATATTACATTGTAAAATAATACAGATTAGATAATTTAATATATGATTATCATTCTTTACATATACTAAACACTCTATTTTATAAAGTTTATCTATAGAGAAATCATATTAAATAAATGATTACAAAATATGCAATTAAACAAAATGAATTCTCGTTTTAACATGACCTATAATTTAGTATTGAAATAATATAAAAATTAAATTTGTTTAATCTATGTAGAAAGTTTGATATATTTTTAATAAACTTTATCAAAACAAAACTATCATAATATTATTTAAAAAGATTATCTAGAACAACTACTCACTTTGCTATATTTGTCTTGATTTTATTAATTTATTTAAGTGTCTTAATGATTGATTTATCAATTAAATCAATTTACAGCATATCTAGATTTATATTTTTATCTTTGGCAAGAATCATAAATAGTAGCAAGCTGTATTGAACTTTCTTAATATATATCATACAGATCAACATATATTAAACATAAAGGTTAATTTTCTATTGATCTAAATAGGACTATACTGTCTACTTTTTGAGACTTCTCAAAAAAATAATTTTTTCCTTTCTACTAATATGATAATAAATTTACTTTACATTCATTTACTTCAATCTAAAATTAATATCATTTTCAACCATTGGATTTTATTAATAGCCATATATACTAATTTTTCAATCTAGTCTTATCAAAAATATAGACTTTTTTTAATTTTTATTAACATAATAGAAATATGTATAAAATTTTAATAAGTGATATGTTTTGAACTTTTAGGGTTAGCATTATCAATTTTTTTTTAACCTGAATTAAATATTTTCAAATATTTAGTTCTAAAACTTGCATCTCTATTCTTTCTGTTACCCAAAATTAGTATTCTATGTGATTAACAAAATTTTGTACCTCTCATTTCACATCAACATATTGTTTTAGGCTATACTCTTGTTAAAAATCTCAGTCTATAAGTCAATTTATAGTAAAAAGCGGGAAATTATGACAGTATGCAGTTAAGGCTCAAATGTTGAATTTTTTCCTAGCCACATTAACTTGATATTCAAATTTTCAAAAGGCTTATCATCATATTTTGTTATCATTACTAATTTTCCTTTTTTTAGAATTGTATTTCTTGTGGTAAAAAAACATGGCATTGATATATGACTAACTTTATTATAAAGGCTATTCATATCACAGTATGAATACTTGATACAAAACAAAAATAAAGTTGTTAAATAAGGAATAAAGAATTTTAAAATCATTATAAGATTAGATCATATATAAATACTGAGACAAGTCTTTCTTTAAGGATCAAGGAGTGGTCATCCTACAAAATTAATCACATCCATTATAAACAAAATCAACCTATAATCCACTAGGATGAGATTTCACTTAGATTGTAAAATTTAATCTTTCACTTAAATTTTAGTCTTTATAGATACTATAAATTTCTCAATATCAACTTAACAAGAAACCATCTATCACTCCAACCAATTTCACATGACTTCCTCACTTAACCTCCTCCTACATCAAACCTCCCCTACCCCAAACATTTCTGATTACTATTTTAAATTACACTTACACTAATCCAAAGGACACTTTCCTAGTCTTTACTCCCTTTATAAGTTAA
>CAOJZF010000301.1:0-32889 GCA_948465475.1 Thalpophila matura
AATTCAAAATAAATGTTATTAGAATCTAGCATCTACCTAAATTAGAAAACAATATTGTTGAAAATTGTAATTCTAAAAAAGTTTAGACTACAGACTAAAAAACTTAAGAAACAATTTTCCTACACCTATTTGATTTTTTTTCTCAATCAACAATTTCTAGGTTATGTCTCTTATTAATCAATTATTAAATACTTTTTTAAATTGTTAGCATTGTTTTTTCTCATAAAAAAATCTGATGCAAAGAAATATTTGTTTATTAAGTACTAAAAATTTAATTTCTCTATCAGATTAGAAAATGGCCTTCCTATTATAGTAAAAAAAACTAAAACTGTTAGTTATTTTCTATCTAATTTTATAAAACATATACACATAAATATTAGGGAGTTCAATGGTGTAGCTATATAAATTTTATTTATTTAAGATATTATGTAATATATTTTTGGAGGCTTTGCTAGTGCAATCAGGCAAATATGCAATAAGCCTGGTCACATTAGCTAATAGTCATGTTTGCCTGCCTGCAACTAATAAGTTTTAAGCTCTTCATGAAATTCTTATCAAAAATTATTAAAGTTCAATTTAATTTTTCAAAAAAATTTAAAGATTCAATGTATTAGGTGTTTTTTGCATTGAGAAGTTTGCATAAGCAAACTCTCTCTATAATTTAATGATAGATAGCAATATATTTAGTGAAATACATAGATAATTTACTAATTAACTTTAATTACAAAAGATTACTCAAAAAAAATTATATATACAGCCTAAGTAGTATGTTGTTTTTTTACAATTTCAAAATTTTTATCTATAAATTAATTTATTTGAAAAGATAACATAAAATTTTAAATATCAATGGATAAGTAAGTTTAAAATTTAGCAGCTGTTTTATTAACATCTGGTAGTCTAAGTATATTATTGAAATGTTGGTTTTTAGTCTAACCTAAAGTAAATATGGTTTTCTTTGAATCTAGTATTCTAGTTTGATATTAAGAATATCTTGGATTAAAAAAATTATTGAAAATTGAAGATTCCTTTAGGACAAAAATCTTAATCTATAATCAGGATAACTTATTGTCCTAAGGACAACAACTCCTATAAATTGTTATGAAAATCTTCTATCAAACTATTTCTAGATCTAACTTAGAAAAAGTCTGATAAAACTCCTCCTTATAGTATACCATATCTAGTTATCTACAATTATCTTAAAATATCATAAATTTATTTAATCTGTAATAAAAATTAAGATTATAGTAATGTAGCTCTGATACTATCTATCTGATGATCAAAGCCCTCCTCCTGTTGAACTCCATAAACTTTTTTTATACCTGTAACAAAATTTAACATATAGTTTTAGATAAAGGAAATAATTAACTAACCTTTTTCTAATTTCATAAGTATTCTGAGCAGAACTATTAGAATTTTGCTTAAAATTATTTAGAGAGTATGCCAAAATTTAAATTTACTAAGATAAATTTTAAGAGATAAAAATTTTAAAACCCCTTATAGAATCAAATATCCTATCATGATGACCTTGACTCACAATGGATTAGTTAAAACCGCACAAATGTTATCACAAAATTGATTGACTTGATAGTGATAAAAATATAGTTAACTAATTCATAGATTATTGTGACAGAAGTTTATTAGTTAATTCAATTGGGCAAAATTATGTGGGCTAACTTATAGCCTAAAGTTTAGAAGTTTATATTGAGGAAAAATTAAATTTTAAGATAATTTATGTTACTAAAAAGTTTTATCTGACATACTATTTTACTAACCATAAATATATAAGAATTAAATAAAAAAGAACTTATACTAGAGATATGCTGATTTTTAAGATAATGATTATTTATAATAAGCTGTTGTTAGCATAAGCCAATGAATGATTATTTTACTTGAGAAGATTTTGGTGATTGCACATATTTTTAAAAATATTTAATAAGAAAACAGAAAGAGTGAAAAAGTAAATATAATATAAAGTAGTAAATTATATAATCTAAAATATATACCCAAATAGAATATAAACAATATGAATTATAGAATAAACATTAGCATGGCAATGCTACAAGAAAGAAATTGCAAACTTTGTTTATTAGTTAAATTGAATCATAATTTTTGATAGATCAATCTATATATTTTTAAGTAATCATATACAATTTTTCTCACAATAGACATATCAAGATAATCAAAAAACTATTTATTCTTCTTAAATTGTGATTCTAGAACCCATCTAATTATTACAGACTTTTTAGGCACAACAACTGACTAAAATACCTTTGCCTTATCTTTTGCTATATCATTATCTATCCTCTTAGATTGAGTACTTCATATTTATTTGAATAAATTTAAGTTGATTTGTGATAATGTCTTTAATTTTCATATTTTAGTACAATTGTGTCCCATCCTATCTAATTTTAAGTTTACCTGTATAATAAATTAAATGGAATAATTTATGAGGTAAAATTTCCTCCTAAATACTTAATCAATTTAATTAGGCAAAATATGCCTTAAGATTTTGGACAGCTTAATAACTCCACTGGTTATTAGATCTATTATAGTTCTTACTACTATCAACAATTAAAGGCTATGCAATTTTGAACCTTAAGTTTACTAGGTGATTTGAATTAAATCTATTTAAATTTAATCAATTTAAATTTTTAATAATTTTTTTGACCGCCATATAGTGAGTTTCTTCAATTGATTTTTGGGCAAGTTATATAACTAGTATACAAGTACAAAACGTATCTAGAAAACAAGCTCTAGCTTAAACATATATTTTTCATTAGCTAAGGATAGTTCTGGTTTTTTCTAAAAAACTTTAGCAATTGTAAAATTAATTAATTCATATAAAATTAATTCCAGATCAAGCTGTGAAAAAACAATATATAAAAAATGTCCATAGCAAACACTGCTTTTGAATATTTTTATTAACTATAGATAGGGCTCAAATTAATTAACTATACATTAATATATTGGGATAATTAACTCTTTATGCTCACTAGTGGTTCTATAAATACTAGTCTTATTAAAGTCAAATGCTATTACTTATATTGTGATTATATAAAATGTTATCTTCACAAAGTTTTTAATAAATTTGTGGGGATAAAACCATAGACAATTCCAATCTGTGTTAAATAAAATATTAAGGATTTTTAGGTATTGTTATATAGATATAAATCTTTAATAGTTTGATAGCACTTTTTTTGATTCAAAAAAAGATGATTTTTAAGTTTACTTATTTTCTTTGCTTTTACTAGTAATCTATATAGCACTTAGAATTTCATAAAACTTATACTTTACTAAAACACCAAATTTTTTACTAAATTAACTGCAACTATAAAATAAATTCCCTTGAAAGGGGATAGGTTTCCCAACCTCTCAACATTTACCCTCCCCTCAAGTAGCTTATCAATTAATCTTCTAAATTTATCCATCTTCTTGGCAGTTCATACCGCCATTACTAGAGTTATAAATAAATCACTAGACTTACCTAGAGAATTTTTCTCATCAGCAGAATTTTCATGTTAAGCAGGAAAAAAATTTAGCCTATAACTTTTTTTGGTTTTAGATTATTTAATAATATAGAAAGATCTAATTTTTTTGGATACAAAATAAACATCAAAATATTTTCTCTTTTAAAATGCAAAATCAACATACTAGGCACTTTCACATGTTGGGCAATTTTTATAGGAAACTCTTTTTTTCATCTCATAGAGGAAGTGTAAATAAGGTAGATAAGAATTTAAGAAGGTTTGCAAGAGGATGAAGCTGTTAGAGTTTGCTTTCTGAGTGATAATTTAAACAGAAAATCTCCTAAATACTGATAAATTTATAATGGTGGTAAGATAAAATGAGGATTTTCCTATAGAGGATGTTAAATGTAATAGAGCTTTATAGTAGTCCTTAGTTGATTTGATCAACTGAAAATTTAAATGAAGTTCTCAACTATCCAACATAAATGATATCCTCAGTTCACCAATCTCACCTTATTGCCAAAATTTAGACCACCCTCCTCAGAACTACCAAGAAACCAAGTTTCTCAAAGCACCTCCTCCACTATATTCTATACTACCAATTGACAATCTAAAATATTTGATGGTTTGATTTGATTGGAGAGATGGTGAGGGGAGAAGGTGGGAAGAGCATTAAGGTATAAGGTTAGGGAGGGGAGGGAAAGATAATAAGATGTGAAGTCTGGTGGTAAGCCAGGTTCCATAAAATATAAAGGCATAGAAAGTTGGGAAATCTTTATCTAAACTTTTATATAGTTTAGGTATTGTAGGGGGATACAATGGATAAATATAATAAGGATGTATTATTGATGTGAGATAGGCTAAATATGGTATAAGGGTTTTTGAATGGAACTGAGGGTGGATTAAAATGTCTTTTTCTGGGAGGTGGAGGGGAGGTGGGATCCTCCAAGGGGATTATAGGTTGGTGAGAGTGGAAGAGAGGATAGAGGGGGGTAGTTAAGGAGAATTTTGGATAGATAGTTAAAGGAGGGTGAGTGGCTAAAGGCGGGATTTAAAGGGGAGGTTGGAATTAGAGTTGGAGATAGGGAAGGGGTGATATAGGTTGATATAGGGCTATAAGTGGAGAATTTTTTTTTGAAGGGGATGGTAGTGGAGAGAGAGATTTTTAGGGAGGAAGGGATTTTTTTTGGTGAGAGGGGTAGTATTGATAGTGAATGGTAAATGGGGATAATTGTGGATTGGAGGGTGATGAATTTTGGAGGGGTGAGTTGATGGTTTTGGTATATCTAACTGTAAAATAGGGTTTTAGTATTTAATTTAGAGTAGGTAGTATTTCTAGTTTTGTTAGCTTTTTAAATTGAACTTATGAAGAGATGGAATTTAGTTTCTATAATAATAAAAGCAATAGAAACTGATAATGGAAGGTATGATTTAGCCAAGTTAGTACTGATTGAAGGCTTTATTTCTAGTTCAATTAGAATTATTTACCATGTCTATTTCAAAATAAAGTTTTTTTGGTTAGTGGATTTTAACTAAGTTAAATTGTTAAAAATTATTAGTTTATTACTAAAATTAGACTCTTAGATAAGTTTGATTCTTTTGTAGAATCTATTTAGTATAAAGGAAATTGAGTCCTTTATAAACTAGAAACTTTGATGAAGGACAAGATTTAGCGAATTATCTTCGATTCATGAACTTTTTAAATCTAACTCGCCGCATTTCCTCCGAATCCTGGAGAAAATTAAATTTTATTCGAAATCTAAATTTTCAATTTTTGAGGCGAGTTCTTAAAATTTCAATCTTCTCAAGATTCGGATGTCCAACTATTTTTTTTTTCGATATCTTTAGGAGTGATAACTTGTATCAATAACCAACTATAGACACATTATTAACCATTTCATTTCAAACTATCCAAGTTCAACAGAATCCAGTATACTTTTTTTAAAGAAAATCAAAGCAAATATGCCAGCTGCTCATCTTGATACTGGATATTTACTATCCAAATTTAATATAGAAGGTCCCTCAACTAAATCCAAAAAAGCTACCACGCTTGTCGATGCTCAGTTCTCCATCCCAATCTATAATAGACATACCACCACCGCCCCCTCTAATCTAGTTCTTGCTACTGTTCCTGGTGAAGGGATCCATCTCTACGAGGTAGCCGTTTTGTACCTGCGCCTTTAAATTTAAACCCATTTTCTTTTTTTTACAGAGTTCACAAAATCAGCATCTCAACTCTTGGGTAGTCCCTTCCGATGTTTCCCTTTCGGGACCTGCCAAGCTCGTCATTAATAGTATCGAACCTAGCCTTAGTTCACTTGGAGTTAACGGGAAGTTTTCTAAAAGTGAAAAGAGACTTTCTTCTTTATCTGTTTCCGAAACTGAAAGCGATAACGGGGTTGAAAGTGAGCTATCCTCAACTATTGACACTCAAAATTTTCATCTTCTTGAAAGAGGATACTTCTTATACGGTATAATTTCGGGTAAAAAGAAAAATAATGATTCGGTTTGGGTTTGGACCTCGGAAGGAAAAAGAACTGAGATCAAGGTAACCCTATTTCAAATATCAAAAGTTTTTTTCGCGTTTAACTTTGGTACCAACTTGACTGTTGTTCTATATCAATTATTAACTAGTTTCTTTAAAAGTTTAATGAAGCTATATTTGAAATCCACCCTCTTGCAGATGCCTCTCTCGGCAAAAGCTTTTGTACAGTTGTCTTCAAATCTGGCAAGATTGCTCTATACTCTGCCAACTTAGAGGATTGTCTTTGTCAACTCAGGTACAAATTATTGGAAATATCAATACTTCGACACGGATATCTCATGTAGTTTTTATAGTTCTGACTTACCTATTGCCCAAACCTTTTTTGTTCCTTCCAACCAAGCAGAATTTCTGGCAGGAAGCTTGAAAGAGAAAAATGGCCAAGTTCTTCTTTTACTCTCACAGAACAAAGCCTCCTCTTTTGCTTCGTTTTACTTTGTTGACACCGTTTCCTCCTCCTTCATCTTAGTTGGTCAGAAGATCGAGCTTGGTTCTTTGGTAAAGCGTTTTATTATAGCTTCCTCTAATTTATCTGTTATAGCTCTCCTTTAAAGAGGCTTCTTTCTCCTTTTGGAACAAGTCTGGTGTACTACTTGCTTTAGGTAGACTCCCGTAGTTATCTTTTTTATTTATATTTCTAGACTCCGATTCTGTTCTTCGCAAAGTCACTTTGTCACCCTGTAGTTCCAAATTTACAGAAAAGTCTATTCAACTATGCAACCTTTCACCTTCCAAGAAACATTCACCTAGTATTCTTGCTTTATCTGGTGATCATGCTGTAATTTCCGTCACCGAATATCATGATAGCATCCTCAAACAATTCCTCTTGCTCTGGGACGTTCAACATGGTGTTGTTCTCCAAAAGCTATACCTCAAAGATGTGGAATTCAATCAAAAAGTCACTGATATTTCTACACACTTCCGCTACCATGTATAATACATTTCATCAATTTTATCTAACGAAGATCTAGGCTAGTCTACTCCCTAACCAAAACTCTATTATCCTTTCCACTTCCCACCGCTTTTCTAATGCAGACA
The DNA here is from genome assembly GCA_948465475.1 of Thalpophila matura. Taxonomy (NCBI): domain Eukaryota; kingdom Metazoa; phylum Arthropoda; class Insecta; order Lepidoptera; family Noctuidae; genus Thalpophila; species Thalpophila matura. The sequence goes on from CAOJZF010000301.1 coordinate 7,048, forward strand.
ACAAATCTGGTTTCAATGTTGAAATCTATATGGTTCCTTTCAGCTGTAGTGATCGGAGCGCACTTGTAGATTTGATTCATAAGCACACTCTCACGAGCCCATACCTCCCTCTGTTGGAACTCAGCCACAAAAGCTCTGGTTCCCCTGCCTCTATCTCAATCACTGTCGCGGTAATTTTTCATTTATTTGACGATTATTAATATTTCACAGGACGGTAATGTTTGCGAGTTATCAAAACCCGGAGATGTCGATAACAAGTTGTGCTCAAAAATCTTGTCCTGCTCTGACGTGGAAGCTTTGTTTTTCTCTCATTTAAATTCTCTTTCATCTGATTCTTTTATACCATCCACCAAAAAGGTCGATTTCCCTTCCAAAGGACTTTTCTCAGGTACATTACTATGCTCCCCTTAAATTTTTAGTCGTTTTTTTGGTAAGGTTTCTTACTCAGTTGCTATTTCCAATAGAAATTACAACTCGCCCTGAGCTCTTTCAATCATCAGCCTTATTGTCACATGATAAAAAACTGGTGGGAGACAATTCTTACAGTTCGAAAATATGGGCACAGATTTATAATCTATACTCGTTTGGTCTTGCCGTAAAACCCAAACAGGTTCTAATTGTTTTTTTTTCATCCACTAATTTGTGTTAGATTGCTGCTGTCCAATCTTTATCTTCCCGATACATCTCGACTCTTGTATCCCGAATGATCAAAGATAAGGAGGGCGTTCCAGATCTTGGCTGTTATTCTAGTCGTACCATGACTGCTTTGATTCTTGGAACCAGAATTTTCTCGGCCATGTTTACTGCCGAACACGGTGGTCTACTAAACGTGCTTATTTCTCGCAATGACTGGCACAATGTTCAATTGGCACTCATCTTGGTTCCTGATCTTGCTGAAAGAGAGCTAGTCACTGTTCTCAAAAGCTCCTACTCCAAATTTGCTGACTGTGATTCGAAATTAAATCCTGACCTATCCCTCGAAGCCTATCTCTCACTGGTGTTGGATTACAACTTCGATCATCAATTGGTGGTGTACTCTCTATCTCTTTTAGCTGAGCGTGAAGTATCCGCCTATCTTCCTCTGTTGGCTAAGCTTCTTGATGAACATTCATCAGTTGATCGACTCGTATCACAAGGAACTGGTACTTTCCTCAAGGTAAACACTATAATATTCCTCCCCCGTAACTGATTTGGTTGCGTAGATTTACCATCTGTTCTCCTCAATTCTTGACGTCCACTTTACTTACGTCTCCACCTCTGATGATCTTCACGAAATTGTCAACGATCTGAAGAAGAAAGTCCGCTCCCGACTCGACTCACTTAAGTCGTTATCTCAATTTGAGCCCATCATCACTCCCTATGTTCCTAGCAAGAGAGCGAGTGATTCGGATGATCTCACCAATTCATCGAATTCCAAGAGGCCTAGAAACACTATCATGAGCCGCCGTCTCGACAAACCCTACCAAATAGAAGTTTTCCGTTTATTCTAATTAAAATATGTTACATTGTTTGTGTATGAACCCGTCATCTCTTTCAGTTCATCTCACATGTCAAGTTCACGATCTCTCCCCAATCGGTTACCATTGGCATTTTTTAGTTTCGGGATTAGTCTACTACCGACCGTACCGATGGCTCGACTATCCCATCTAGTCCCACACCCCCATATTGTCATCATCCACCCCAATTTTCCTCCCCTTCCTCAGCCTCCTATACTCGACCACCCTAATTTTCCTGATATAACCTAATTCGAGAGTGGGATAAAACCTTTCACCTCTACCCCCTCTACCTCATCACCACTCCCCCCTGACCCCTCTCCCAATTTATCCTGCCGTCAAGCTCTCTCATCAACCCATCTCCAACCAGTTACAAGGCTTTACTCCCCCCCATCTCACCCCTCTAAGGTTACCACCTCCCCCCCTCACTCCCCCCTACACCTCCTATATAAAATAATCCCCCCTCACCCTCCCTCCAACCTTCCCCTTAACTTATCACCCCCTTCCCCCTAAAATCCATCCCCCTTCTAGTACCATACTCCACCTCAACTATAAAGGGTAGGAGGATTGGGAGTGAGAAGTGGTAGAGTTAAAAATGAGATGGGAGAAGGTGGGTGGGTGGTAGGGTGAAAGTAAAGTTTGAACTTTTACCCTGCCCTAGCTGATAGGAGACTTACTAATTGCAAGTTTACAAATTGTGATTCTGCCAATTATATTTCAACCAATTGTAATTTGGCCAAGATCTACAAATTGCAATAAAGGTTGCATTTTTCTAAAAATTGACACCCCCAAAATATGATTCAGATAACTTAAATCATAATCAAACATAACAAACCCTACTCTAAATTCAACACTCAATCTATTAAGCTCTTAATCTTTAACACCAAAAAAATAGAGATAAAAATACTTATACATTAACTTCTGTCTTATTAGAATAAAAATTTCTAAATCTGCTTTATTACTTTTTTTTATTATAGGTAAGTTTGTTTCATTTTATTTTATCTTAAATTATTTTATTTGTTTTATTTTCTTTAGATAAAATAACATATAACATTCTATACTATCAAGTAAAAAAATACTAATTAAGCAAAATTTTTATTAGTATATTAAGGATTGAAAAGAGGGGAGGTAAGCAAGTATTAGTTAGTCATCAATATAGCTATAAGGCAACCAAAATGAACTAGTCTACTTTTTCAGTGTAGGATTGTTTGGCTACTTTTTTAATCTCTGGTATCTCTTTAAGCTATCTTCATTCTTTTTATGGGTGTCCCTCTTGTTGTCAAACTAGTTGAGTAGCATCTTGGTCTTACCCTGTTCTACTTGGAGGTTTGAAAAAGGTGCTCAAATGTAGGATTTATAAAGTTGACTAGGCCCTTAAACTCCTTATTCCAGCTCTCCATGGAGGAGGCGGCCCTAAGCCCACCTGTATTAAGGTACTCATACTGGCCCCATATTATCTTTGCCTTCAGCTTACTACTTGTCTTAATGTTAACAACCTCCCCTGCCCATTATCTTGTTAAATACTTAATGAATGGTTTGTATATAGTAATATTCTTTTTGTATAGAATGTGTCTAAGAAGGCTTCTAACAGGGGACAGAATTTGTCCCATCTTATAAGGGCTAGAGCATGGAATGCCTTGGTGGTCTTCTTAGTCCTTCTGCTTGTATTCTTTTTTATTGCTTGAACAACTTGGGTGTCTTCTTGAGTCTCAAATCCAAGCACTAACTGAAGTGAAAGTGACACTCATGAGATACTCCCTTGAATAATTCTATGAAGGCCTTGGCCCAAGCCAGATCAAAATTGACAATGAGATCCTTATGATAGGGGTAAGCAGTACTAACCACAATTTTTTTTCTCATATTAATTCCTATTTTCAGCTCTCTTTGCTTGAGGAAGTCCAGTTAGTGACCTGAAAGGAGCTCCTTAAGCTTTGCCCTCAGCCTGGTAAGAGCACTCACATATTTCCCTTGTTTTTAATGCATCATGAGGAAGTATACCAGGTGGACAGTCTTATTACCAGACTGATTATGTATGGTTCAAAGCTGTCTAAATAGTAAAGGCAAGCTTATAATTATGGCAACAGACAACCAGTGGTATGTCTGAAGAAGTCTCCTAAGGTTCTCTTCTTCAGCAAAGTATACAATTTGGGACTTAAGGTTACTGCTATTACTAAACAGAAATAATTGACTGCCCTTGATGGTTAATTGAAGAGGTATAGTAACATTAAGGGTCTTTAGGCTGATTAACTTGGACTTATTATCTCTAGACTTCCTCCTGGTACTGAAGAAGTAGCCCCTGATCTCCTCATAGGTATTAATTTCTTCTTTTTGTGTCTTTGAAACATACTGGATTTTTTGGTAATGACATTGGCTCTAAGCTTTCTACCACTGACTTTTGTATACTGCCTTGGGAACCAGCAGAACATCTTCTTGAGAAGGTCCTTAGCTAGTTCAGAGGTATGTTAGAACTCTTCTTTAGGAGTTGCCTTGTTTTTTGCTGCCCTCTCAGAATTTTTCTTTATATAATTAACAAAATCTTATGTTATGAGTCACATTTTACACCCTTTCCCCTTACACTTGTAATGGTGCTTGAGTTGATCCTTTCCCTTATCTCTACAGAAGTAGATGACCTGAAATGATGAAAGCCATCCCCACTTTTCTTGAAATGATCAGGAAGCTCAATTTCCTCTTTTCAGGTATTCTCAAGGTAAAGTGTAGACTTGGAATTCATTGTGAGCCTTTTGGAGGACCCATACAGGGTGTTTTTATTAGGTTAATCTTTCCCTTTGACTTTTGGTTCTATTGTTGCTTTTTTTCTTTATAAATTTTCGTTGGTTCATTCTTTTCTATTTCATTTTAACTAGGTTCAAAAGTTACAAGAGTATCTAAGTCTGGTTTAGAGAAGTACTCCTTCTCCCCCTCCAACACTTTGCCCTCATTGTCCTCCAAGAGGTAAACATCCCCTTCCTCCTCTTCAACTACCTCATTCTCAAACTCAATATCAGAATTGAGTCTTTTTTCCTCCATGTCCTCATTCACAGAATCTTGGGGGGGGGGCCGCCTTCTTCTGTCTTTGGTAAGTTACTAGAGTTGGTCAAGTTGGTGGGGTGGTGTTACTTTTAAAGTTAATTTGGTATAGTCAGGTGGGTTTATCAAGCAGCTTGACTCCTATTTAGGGGACCTATTGCTGAGTTGGTTCCACTCTTCTTTCACAGAAACTTCAAATTTGGAGTAGTAGCCCATATAAACATAGATGTAATCAAAGTTTTCACAATATGATAATTTTTAGTAACAAATCTTTTCTTCTTTTTTTTATCTTAATTCTCTTCTTTTTTTTCTTTCATTATCACTTTATGTTTTTTGATTTTTTTTGGGATTCCATATAGTCATCTAAGAGTTTTCTTCCTCTCTTTTTCTGCTTTCTTTCTGTCCAACATTTAACAAGTTTTCCTATCAAGCTCTCTGCTCTCAAGTATAACATGCTTTTTAAGGATCTCTAAACCCCTGGTGCAAGCTGAGGTATAATGGGGGTATGAGATGTTGAACCTAAGTGAGGAGCAGGAGCTTAAGAAGCATCTGCTTTTAGCTCTTCTTTTATTTGAGGGGAGGGAGAAGTGGGGTCTTGATGGGAGAAAAGTTAAAGAGGAGGAGGTGTTGATTGAGGAACAGGAGTAGTAGTTTTTGCTGAGTAGGCTCAGGTTGCTCCAGTACCTTCTTGACGTTCTTGGTGCTTTTCTGGATTGTTTTGAGCTGTAATTTGGTTTTGTTGTTCCTTAATCTGTTCTTAGTGGAAGATCAAAGCTTAGGCATAGTATAGAGTATTTTTTATAATAGAATTCCAATAAAAAGATGGTGAATAATAGAAATGAGTTAAAATGTTTTTTATAGGTATAAAAAAAAGTTTAGGGTGTGTTTCATTATCAATAAATGTTTATGGAAACTTTTCTAGTATACTTATTATATGCATATAAGTTTTCTTATTTTTTCTGTCATATTTGATATGATATTTGGATACTTTATAGTGCTTATAATTCAGCTAGATTTGGGTGTTTATTTTATGCCATTTGATTGATCTAGTATGATGTAAGAAAAAAAAATTAGCTGATAAATTAAATTTAAAGTGAAGTAATTAATTTTTTCTACTAAAATCACAGTTTGTGATTTGCAACTGGTTGGATTTAGGCTTGAAACCCATTTATAACTATCAAATTTAAAATGTTTTTACTTAAAAAGTATATATTGGAATTGCAATTAATTTATAGAAAATTAAGAACCTTCACTTAGATAAAAAAGATGCTAAATTTAAAAATTTGAAAAAATTTATTTCATTTTATAAACTGCAATTTATTTTTAATTTTATGAATTGTAATTTTTTAAATAGTAACTAAGAACTCTCCCTAGCTAACTAGCTGGATAGAGTTTTTCACTACCAATTCTGCCCTACCGCCTACTCAGATACCATCACCCTCCTCCCAATATTATACCCCTTCTACCCTACCAATACCCCCATCCTCCTCAAAGAACCCCTCCTACCCCACCTCACAACCATAGGTGACCCCTTAAACCTCCCCTTCCTCCACCACATTTCAGCCTCTCCCTCATTATCCCTTAATCAAAAATTTCCAATCCACTTATTTAATCTCTCACCCCTTAGGAGATGGATGGTAGATGGTTAGGCGAGAGGATAAAGGTTAAGGATAAGTTTGATGAGGTCTACCACTATCCACCCATTATCAACTGACATATCTGGTCATCACATACCCCCTCTCCAATAATTACCCCACTCACCCCAAAAAATTCTCAAAGAGGGCGAGGAGTAAAGGGAGAGTGTAAAGGACTTTCTTCATTTATAAGCTCTATCAACAATAACTGTCAACTTGGCAGAAGGAAAAATAGGTTAACCTCTAAATTTCAACTGTCATACTATTGCAATTATAATGGATCAAATTTGGTGATCCAACTGATGGTGATGGTATTTGGGTTGGGGGTACTTAGCCCACTTGGAAGAATGTAGTGATTATACTAGTAGCATATTGTTTGAAAGAAGTTGGAAGGTCTGAAGGGAGATAACTAATTAGGGTATTGGATGGAAAAGAGGGCATAGAGTGGTGGATAGAATGGGATTTAAATGAGTTGGATTAGATAAATGGTGATTGAATCCTCTGTAAAGATTAATTAGGTCAATTTATATACTTGGTGATAACTAGTAAATATTAGGGTTTTATCTTTTTAATTAAACTTCTGGTTTAATCAAATACCTTCACATAACATTATCTAGCATCAATAATTTCCTCTCTAAAAACACATAGATTGAGTAGAGTAAGGGTTCAATTAAATGATTAATAATTTAGATAGAATCAGAAGGAAATATTAGTATAGACTGGAATAGAAAAAACTATTTGTAGATTAATCTAGTAAATTTAAAATTAATTTTTTTGGTCATTAGTTACTAAATCTGATGAGGAGAGGTTAATTATGAGGGGATAGTTGCAGAAGTGTCTATTGATATAGTTTCTTTACTAATCTCAATATATTTAAAGCCTAGAGGCAATGTTAGTTTCAAATAAAATTAGGGAACCTTAGAGAGGGTTAAATTCTAATTAAGTGATTATTAATTCTAATATAGTATACTAATAGTTGATAAGCTTAATTACTTTTGACAAGTTATTTATGTTTTGAGCTAGACTATCTTAATGTAAAACAATTAAGCAAGATGTATCCGAAACAAGAGCTTAAAATGTTGTAGTCTTGTGGTAAATATGTTCCAACATTATTGGGTGAAAATTAGGCTTAATAGAGATTATTATGTGAAGTAAATAAGTGGAAACAATCATAAACAGAGATAAATGACTTTAGAAAAGTGATCTCTTATTATTTCTATTACCCATTTATAGATTTAGTTTTTTATGCTAACTTTATTTTATATATGTTTTGCTAAGATAGTTAGCAGCAAAGTTTCAACACTTGATTCAAGGACTATAACTATTACTTTTTGAATAAAGTTATACTATCAAGTTAATCTAAAAAATAATTAGATATTTAAGTACTGTTTTTTTTTGCTCTAAGCCAAATATATTAGATTATGATTATAAAAAAATATTCAATCTTTACAAAAAGGTCTGTTTTTTTATCCAAAAAATTGCTTTTTTGACAAAAAAAATTAATTTGTCAAAGTTTATCAAAGAAAACTAGCTTGGAGACCACTGCTCTAAAACATGCCCCACACTAGCTTATGATTAAAGATAAATAGATACCAATAAACTTCCATTTCTAGTAGATTAGGTATTCCAGTGTGAGTTATCATCTAAAACCTTAAGGGGAGGGGGAATTTTTATAGGAAAATCCCCTTGAAACCCTCAAAAATCTACACTATGTTTGAGAAAAGTGCTCTACTCAGGGTAAGGGGAGGACCCTTGACCTACCTCCCTATAAATTCTATGATTAGTGGAGACCAAGTTAAGATTGATTAATCTGGTACCCATAGGGACCTTATAGTTTTTGGAAGATAAGAACTCACTTTAAACAATAGAAAAACACCTTCTTGAACTTAAACAAAATGGAGTTGTAACTAGACTTATCATTTTAATTAACCCTAAGGTAGATTTTGTTAGTAGTTAATCCATCTCTACAGAGCAACTGAATTGTTATCAAATGCTACCTGATATGCCTTGATCATGTCTTGATCTTTAACAAAAAAATTTCTCTAAGTGGTTTACTGTCATGAACCTCAAGGATTCTCCTAGTGGTTCTAATAGACTTTTATTGGTTTTGGACTCTATCACCATCACTAAGGTGAACAATATCAAGGCCAACTATACTAAGTACTTCATTAAGGCATTCACAAGGGTTTGAGGTTACACAACTAAATTTAAACTCTTGAAAGCTCAAAATTTCTCCCAGATAAAACTTTGGGAAATTTCTCCAAGAAGGTTGTTGGTCTCTTTTGACTTAGTTCTTGAATTCAATAAACAATACTAAATAACAATTCATATTCTTCCTTTTGATTAGTTTTTCCTTATGTGAAATATTCACGAGCTACACTTGTACCTATTTCTAAATATTATGATCAGCCTATGTGATTATAATAAATAGTATATTATATCTTAGACATAGGCAATAATTTAAGCCTTTGTTCTAAATAACTAATAAGGATTAAATAATCCAATTAATTGATCCTTCTAATAGATCCATCCACATGGTGAAGGCCAACAATCAACTGCCATAATAATCAGTTCAGGCAAAATAATACATGGTTTTATATTTGAATTAATTAATAATGATAATGATCATTTTGATCAAAGGTATTTAATTCCAATCTTATTTTACTAAATAATTATTATAAACAACGGACTCGGCAAGAACGTAGCCAATTACCTATTCTTGGCCAGAACTAAATTTATTATCAACCAAATCAAACAACTACTAATTACAAGCATGCTCTCGGCAAGGAATAGCAATGTGTTTGATTCTTGGCAAGAACATATGACAAACTCAATCCTTGCCAACTCCCCGCTTTAATTTGGATTCTTGACAAGAACTCCCACCTATTTACTAGGATGATTATAACTTCAATCTAGGCTACATCTTATAAACAAATATTATTCCAGTCAAATCTAAAGGATGACAACCCAAGTACCTATGATGGCTTATTCCTATAAGCATCCTCAACAAGATTACACTAAAATCTCAAAATACTCAAGACTGGTTAAAATCAAGATAATGATAAGATGCTTTGATAATTACTATGTTATGGTACTGTTCAGACCAGGGGACTTAAGTCTTCAGCATAGTACCTCACTAAACATTTCAAAGCCTAGATTCTCCTTCCCTTCAACTATAAAACCCCCCTTATTTCCCCCAAATAAACATAACAATATTCTCATAACCTTTTCCTCTCTTAGATTATATATAAGTATAAACTCTTCTATCTTCAATAAGCAATAAGCTACCCCTGAATTCTGTCAAGGTCAAGTCTTAGCCTTAAAGACTGACATAAGGACATTACAGCTGAACTAGCTAGAAACAGAAACTACCCACAGAAGAGAACCTTTGGTATTAGTCTTCATACTAGTGACCACTTCAAGACCAAGCCCATCAAGCAAGCATCTCTGTGGAAGTTTCACATTGGTGCTCACTATAGGGGTAGTACACAAGAAGACCAGACTAGAAATACAAGAAGATAACTAAGATGTATCAAGAATACCAGTATGATGCCCTTGAGGACCAAATTGCTGAGATAGCTACCTTTGACTCCCTCAGAAATGTAGACCCCAACTATAACTTCTCTAAGGACATGGATGAACTCTTTCCCAAGACAGGAAACCTGAAGGACCTCAAACACAACTTTGTGAAATCAGGAATCAACAACCCTGATGAGGTCCCACCTCCTAATGAAATCGATTTATTAGTTTCCTATTATGTGGAGCCCCTTAGAACCAAAGAAACCTATGGTGAAGCCTTGGAAGAATTGCTAAGTGGGACCTTCAATAACACCACTGATCCAGACTTTGCTGTACTTGGTGAAGACCCCACTAGAGATGGTATCAATGTCATCAAGGCTAGTCTTAACCTCACTCCAGAATAGGTGTATGCTGGTATTAATACTAATACCAAGCTCAAAAAGATGATGTCCAAATATCTACATATTGGACTATCCTGTACTGCTCAGACTTTGGCATGGTACAAGTTGGAACTTGAGAATGTAATTCAAAAACAGTTATGTCTACAACATGATGCAGCTTCTATCAAAGATTCCGTCCTCTCTAATATGGACTATCTTATAAATTGCATCAACCAGGTGAATGAAAAGGTATATGATGTAGCCCAATCCTATGATCACACTATGGAGAATCTAGATTCAACTATTCAGGAGCACCTACTCCATGGATTAGGCAGCAAGGGCTTTAGCAAGGGATGGCTTCAAGCGGTAAACAAGAGATTGGACTTCCTCAGAAATGACCTCATAGCCACTGAAAAAGCAAGATTCCTTCTTGACACCCGTAGGAGCTCTGAACTTCAAAAGCTGAGTTCTAACCTAGAATCCATTAGTAAAAGAATAGACATCCTTATGATTAAAAAGGACAGCCCCAGCCACATCATAGATCTTGACCCTGAAGACCCTAAGGGTAAAAAGCTATCCAAAGCTGAAATAGCTGAGATGTTAAAACCCTTCCAAGACCAACTGGATGAGCTTAAGGAAGAACACAAAGCCCATCAGTTTGAGACTGCTGAGATTACCTTAGAATTCCCTCAAGTAAAGAGTACTGTGGAGAATTTGGCTCAATACAATAACATAGAAGCTATTGGGCATATTGAGACTATTGCTTCTCCCAAGAAAGAGGTAGAAGAGGTAGAAGAGCTCAAAGACAGATTGACTCACCAGGAGGAGTCCCATTGAACTCAAGAGTCTCAAAATTCCCAAAGACTACAACATCTAGAACAAATTTCTTGATCCACTATTGTCCCCACTGTTGTTTTGATTGACAGTGAAAACTCTTACTATGCCCCTAACATACTTTCTAAAAAGAAGTTTAAAGTTAAAAAGGTCAAGAAAGAGAAGAAGAGGAAACCCAGGAAAAAAATGGTTTCTGCAAGTAGTGATTCAGACACCTCCTCCAGTGAAGGCAATTCAAGCCCAGGATCTCACCTTGGTGTCCACTCTAATCATAGTCAGAATTATTGCCCTTCTTCTCATCAGAATGTCCTCCAGCCTATCTCTCTTGCCCAAATGTATAACCCAGAATATAGTATACACAACCATGTATCTATGTTTGAAACAGAATCAAGAGGAGTACCTGACCATAAGAGAGCTATGGGCCTCTTAAATACTCTCTAAGGGGTCCATAAAGATATTGTCTGGCCACAGGTACAAAGAAAGAAGATCACATTCCAGAGAGTGAGAGACATTTTGATCAAACAATTCGGATCAAATGCATACTTAGACTCTCAAAAAGATCTCTTCCTCCAAATTGAGATTCAGGACAATGAAACTCTAGATGACTTTGCCACTAGATACCTTGTCACTGCACAAAGGCTCATAGGTGCTGGGTCTCTCTCTAGTGAAAGTTGCAGAACAGCAATGGCTCATGCTGTGAGGCCTTTCCCTGAACTGTCCTCAGCAATGACCCACACTCTTGCTATTGAAACTGACCCTATCAATATAGCTAGTTTCCTCATATGCACCACCCTCACAGTAAAAATAGAGGATATCTGGAAACAGATACGTGCTAAGAAACAGAGAGAGACACGCCCCCCCTTACCTTCACAAGTTGATTCTAACCATAATCGTCCCAAAAGGACATATGAGTACAATAACAACTTCTGTTAACATTGTAAGGTAAGAGGACATAGAACCAGCAACTGTAGAAAGAAGAAACAACGCCAAGTCCATTATGCTAGACCCTCACTTTTGGGAAAAGAACAAGCAAATTAAATAAAGGAACAATTTACTTTGCTGATAACTTTTGTGTTCCTAATGACAGTAGTATAGAGGATTTAGAAGATCTCAATGAGGATGAGCAACCTAAACTACCAAGGTCTCATGTCACTGGAGATGCAGACTTTGCTAGTGAATCAATCTACCATCCTACCAGTCAGGAAATTCTAGCCATGACCGGATCCCAACAACAACTATCCCAAGAAAATCTGTTGGAAGCTGAGAAAGAAGTTGCAAAACCTTACGCTCACAAACTGCTAGAGTCGGAAAGACTGTCCCCTAATATGGACTATGAATCACAGCCTGATTCCTTGTTTAATCATGGTTTCATAATGTTCCCCTTGGATAAACTAGCTAAACTCAGTCCCTCTCTGGCAAAAGATCTAAGGAATTTCTTTAATCAATTCTCAAAAACTGAGCACATCTTTGCTATACCTGAAGGTTCAACCTACTCTCATATTGATCTATGGGTAAATAAGGTTAAGGTTAAAGTGGTTGTTGACTCAGGAGCACCTGGAAATATTATCTCCACCAAGCTCATGAAAAAGATCAAGCTAGCTCCTGACATAGAGTGTGATAAGAAGTTTGGCACAGCAGGGAAGGAAGTCACTACTGCTTTAGGAGCCTATAGCGCCCTACCCCTCCAAATTGGCAGCATGCAAATGAGTGCCCCAGCTATACTACTAGATAGTGATGGCTATGAAATCCTTTTGGGAACCTCCTTCTTAGTACAACACTTAGCCACTGCGGACTTTGGACAAGGAACCTTTACTATTATGGGACACACTGTTCCTATGTATAACAAAATTGGAGCAGGTCTCTCAAAGGGACAGACCACCAATATTATATATGATGATGGTATAATTCCTGTTCACTATACCAAAGAAGCTATTAAGGATAAATCTCTACCCGAGAATATCAGCTGCCATAAAGGAATCCCTATAAGGAGTCATAAACCAGTAAAAATCCCAGCATACTCTCAGAAGATTGTCTCCACTAGATTAACATTACAACTACCCCCTGGAACACATGGACATCTGGTGAATCCCAAGTTCAAAACACTCAAGGAGCCATGGGTAGCCCCTGGATTGGTGTTCAGCACAGAAAAACCACTAGAGGTATTACTAGGGAACCTCACTGACTGTACTATGGATATTAAAAGGAGCCAAATAATAGGATTTATAAATATTATAGCAGATACAGAGATACTAGATGTAAAACCCTGTGGTACATTTGCGGACATGGGTCTTGAGGATTATCCTGAGCAATCAGTATGTGCCATAATTCAGAAGGAACATCTAGTTGGCGAGTCCTTGGAAGACCAAGAAAAGGCTCTTAACCTATTTAAAGAGTTTGATAACATATTTTCCAATAATAAACATGACCTGGGAGTTGCTAAGGATGTACCGCATAACATTGACATAGGGGATAATCCCCCCATCAAAAGCAGACCAATAAGAAGGTCACAAGCTGGTGACACTGAAGTTAATCAGGAAATTAACAAGTTGCTTGAAGCCGGACTTATTAAACCCTCTAAATCACCAAGGTTGTCACCAATCCTTATAGTTAAGAAAAAGTATGGGACAAACCAAGTAGTAATAGATTACAGACGTCTCAATGAGATTACTAGGAAAGACGTTTATCCTTTACCTAGTATATCAGACACACTAGATAGGTTAGGCGGAGCAAAGTACTTTAGTGCCATGGACTTAGTGAGTGGTTATTGGCAAATAGACTTGCCTGAGGAGGACCAGCAAAAAGCGGCCATAATAACACCTCAAGGACTTTTCCAGCCTACCAGAATGCCACAAGGACTATGTAATGCTCCAGCCACCTTCCAAAGGACTATGGACAACATACTCTCAGATCTAAAGATATCCTGTGTATTAGTTTATCTGGATGACATAAATGTATTCTCCAAGACTTTTAGTGAACATCTGATCATTTAAGAGAGGTGTTCCATAGGCTATCTAAAAATAATCTGAAGTTGAAGGCTAAAAAATGCCACTTCTTTAAGAAACAATTAGAATACCTTGGTTATATCATAAACCAGGAGGGCCTCCAACCAAAGAGAGCAAACTGGAAGCCATAAAGAAAATGGCCAAGCCCAAAAATAAAAGGGACATCCAAGTATTTTTAGGGATTATAGGTTACTACCAAAGGTTCATACCCAATTTTTCACAAATTGCCGGGCCCCTTTTTCATCTCCTAAAAGAAAACTTGCATTTCCTATGGAATGAAGAATGCACCAAAGCCTTCAACTCATTGAAGAAGAATTTAATAACTGCTCCAATACTAATGTATCCGGATTTTGATAAATAGTTCATAGTGCAAACCAATGCCTCTTTAACAGCTATAGGTGGGGTTTTATCCCAGATCAATGATCAAGGAGAGGAACATCCAGTAGCTTACTGTTTTAGAACGCTCAATCAAGCTGAAAGAAATTACACTGTAACTGAACGTGAATGTTTAGCAGTAATATATTCTTATCAGCAGTTCAGGGTATATCTACATGGGACTAAGTTTAAAGTAGTCACTGATCATTCCTCTCTTCAATGGATAAAAAACCTGAAGGAACCAGAAGGAAGATTAGCTAGATGGGCTATAAAACTTCAAGCCTATAATTACACCATAGAACATAGAGCCGGCTTGAAGCATCAGAATGCTGATGGATTATCCAGATTGCCTACTATTCATGCTCTAATACCAGAAGCAGATAGACTTTATGACCTGATCAATAAACCTAAGGAGTGGGATAATTAATTACCAGAGATTAAACAGATCCTGGATAAACTATCTGCAAACACTACCTATGATAAAGGACAATTGTTCAAAGAGTAAGATGGGAAATCATATCTCTTTGTAAAACCATCCAACAGACCTGAAGTGATAAAAGTAGCACACCTACTCACTGGGCATGGAGGCTTACTTAAGACTATGGAACAAATAAAGAAAGATTATTACTGGGAAAGCATCAGCTTTGATGTTACAGAATATATCAATTCTTGTTTAGTTTGTCAGTCAGAGGTCAGATTTAAACCATCAACTACCTACAAATTAGTTAAACCTGAATTTTCATGGCACACTGTGTCTATGGATCTAATAGGACCACTTCCACCAAGTACTACTGGTGTGAAATATATAATAGTGGTCATAGACCACCTCACTAAGTGGGTAGAAGCTTGAGTAGTAAAAGACTTAGGAGTAAGAACTGTAGCCAAATTTGTACAAGAACAAATAATTTATAGGCATGGCTGCCCTCAGTTCTTATTAACTGACAATGCCACTAACTTTACAGGTAGAGTCCTACCTAAGCTGAACTATCTGATGGGAATTAGAGGAGTATTAACTACCCCATACCATCCAGAATCTAATGGTACAGTGTCATAAACCTCAGGGATTCTCCTAGTGGTTCTAATAGACTTTTATCTGTCTTAGACTCCATCACCATCACTAAGGTGAACAATATTAAGGCCAACTCTACTAAGTACTACATCAAGGCATTCACAAGGGCTTGAGGTTACACAACTAAATTTAAACTCTTGAAATCTCGAAATTTCCCCCAGATAAAACTTTGGGAAATTTCTCCAAGAAGGTTGTTGGTCTCTTTTGACTTAGTTCTAGAATACAATAAACGATAATAAAGATCAATTAACTCATATTCTCATTCTTTTGATTAGTTTTTCCTTATTTAGAGATAAGTTTTTAACATAACAACTATGGCTGAACCACTTGCAGTGGTTCTGGCCCTCAACACCATGATCCCTCTTTGTTCACTACTGGTCTTTAGGGCTAGTGTGTCTCAATCTTCCTTGGTAGTTAAGGTTTTAAGTAAGACTGTCTTGCTTACCCTGACCACCTTGGCCTGGCTGTCCCAGCCTGTTAGTAAGATCTAGAGCATAGTGACACAACTTTGGGGTCATGACACTAGAGACCAACCTCTATTGTTTTCTGCTACTTTACAAAATAAAGTAGCTTGGTATCAGGATAGACAGCTCGTTTGCCTGGTCTGCAAATCTGTTGGTTACCTTATTGTGCTTAGGGCTCACTTGGTCTTGGCTACATTCACCACCCAGACCCCCCAACAACAACAACATCTCTATAAACAATTGCCTAACCACTCTCCCCATCTCGACCTCTCCTAACAAGAGCAAGGTTGAGGAGATTATCAACAACTGTTTAGTAGATTTCTCCCTTGAGGAAATCTATAGCAAATCCTTAGACGACCAGGAGAAGTTTAGAAGACTACTGAAGGTCCTGCCCTCAGCCCATAGACAGACTGCCCTGGAACTCCTGCTTCAGAACTCTGCCCTCAAGACTGACTTCCCTCTGTTCCTGAAGGAGTTCAAGCAAAACAACTTGGTCCCCCCCATGACCCAGGCCCAAGCCATCAAAGCCTTGGGTAATCTCTCTCAGGAGGACTTAACGGTAACCCAATACCATGAAAAGTTCCACCTCCTGTCCCAGAGAGCTGGTCTGGACCCGGATAAGTGTTCTGAGCTGTTCTTTGAAGGTCTGAAGCCCAAGCTACTTTCCGTCCTCACTGTGAGGGGTAGAAAACCTGACTTCTCTGGAGCCTATGAAGACCTGAAGGATATAGAGAGCTCTACCTCTACCCAAAAGGAGTCCATGGGTAACCTTTCTTCCTATAACTTGAGACCTTGAGATAAAAATAACCGCTCTTCTTACCTTTTACTTTCTTCCTATTTCCCTAGTTTAAGTTTGGATAGTTTTATTTCTTTGATTGAAACTGGGGCTACGTCAAACCTTATAAGTTTAGACCTTGCCCAGAGTTTGATGTAGAATCTGTTCAGTGTTACTATATTACTCTGGCTAATGGGACGAACATAAAGTCCTTCATCACTAAAGAAAAAGTTTTAGTTAAGGTAGGAACATTTAGTTTTTACTCTAGGTTTAGGGTTGTTAAGGGGTTAACTTAAAGGTCATTTTAAGAATGGACTGGTGGAGATTGTGTGAACCCATAGTGGACCTTGGCAAGGGCCAGGTGGTAGTAAGGAGGGAGGATAAAGTTTATTACCTTCCCTTGGAATCTCACGACATTGTGCTTGATAAAATTACTGCCATCAATATCTTCTCCCACGATTCTCCTCCTCACAAAAAGTTAGAACCTACTCAACCCACCATTGACATGTTTGAACCCCTGTTCAACGAGAATACTGCCCCAGACATCCCAGAGAACTTACACTTCTCAATCAAATTCAAACCCAATACAGAAAAATACTTGGGTAGCCCAAGTTACTCTTTGGATCAGAAAAAGTTGAGAAGTCTCCAGACTTACATAGAAGAAAAATTGGCAGCAGGGATAATTGTCCCTTATAAATCAGCAACTGTTAGCCCAGTAATTCTAGTTCCCAAATCCTCAGGAGAACTGAGGGTTCGTGTAGATTATAGGAAGTTGAATACAGTCACAGAAACGGACAATTACCCTCTCCCCTTGTTAGAAGATATCATTTCTTCCATCTCAGGCTCTGTTGTCTATTCCAAGCTTGACTTGAAGGATGCTTTCCACCAGATTCCGGTAACACAATCCTCTTGCCAGTATACAGCCTTCAAGTGTAAATTTGGAGTCTTTAAGTATACCTCCATGCCTTTTGGGTTGAAGAATGCCCCATCAGTTTTTCAAAGGATGATCGATAACACCTTGGGATCCCTGGTGGGCTCCTGCTGTATTGCTTACCTTGATGATATCCTAGTTTTCTCCCCTTAAGTAGAACAACATCATAAGGATCTGAAGAACGTGTTCCAGGCCCTGCACAACTGTTCTCTCAGACTGAAAAGGTCCAAATGTGAGTTCTTCAAGGAACAGGTATCCTTCTTAGGTAATATCATATTCCGCAACGGTCAGGCAGCTTGCCCTGACAAGGTTGCAGCGGTGGTCAACTGGAAGGTACCTTCCAATAGGACTGAGTTGCGCTCCTTCCTAGGGACTGTCAATTTCTTACATAGATATGCTAAAGATCTGTCTGAAATTGCGTTCCCCTTGTCCCAGCTCACCTCTGTCAAGGTTCCTTTCTCTTGGGGGGTAGAGCACCAGACTGCTTTTCAAAAGATAAAGGAAGTTATGACCTGTACCCCGGTTCTAGCACTCCCAGACCCCTCCAAACCGTTTGTTTTGGAAACTGATGCCTCCAACTTTGCGGTTGGTGCTGTCCTACTACAAACAGGAGCTGATGGAGTAGAGTACCCAGTAGCTTTCTTCTCTAGGAAGATGCTTCCAGCGGAGACCAATTACCCAGTACATGACAAGGAAATGTTGGCAATTGTCAGCGCTCTCAAGGAATAGCAACACCACCTACAGAATGCCTGTCATCTGGTCACAATTAGGTCAGACCACAAGTCCCTAGAGTACTTAAAATCTCCTCAGCGGTTAAACCAAAGACAGTTAAGATGGCACTATGAACTAGCGCTTTACAAGTTTGTCATTGAGTACAAGAGGGGACAGTTGAATGTTATAGCAGACTTATTGAGTAGGGATCCAGCACATCTCTATGATCCCAAAGAACTGGACGTTTTCAGCAATGTGACTCTACTCCCTGAGTCCCTGTTTAACATAGAATCGCCACTGCCACCATTGTTCAACAAGATCATCAAGGCACAGGGTCTGGACCAATTCTCACTTGGTAAGATATTGGAAGTAGCTTTTGCCTCTTCTGCTAACAAGGTAGGAGACTTCACTGTCACAGACCAGGCCCTATATTACAAAGGTCTATTATGGGTCCCGGAAAGCATTCTAAGAACAAAAGTGATAGAACAGTGTCACAATCACATACTTGCTGGACATCCTGGGATATCAGGAACAATCTCCCTAATCAAACACCACTTCATCTGGACGGGCCTTAAGAAGTCAGTGAAGAAACATGTTAAGAATTGTCTCTCATGCTCAAGGAAAAACCCTCTAACTCCAAGCCTACAGGACTCTTGCTTTCCTTGAAGGTTCTGGAAGCTCCTTGGACTTCCATCAGTGTGGACTTCATCACTGACCTTCCCCTTTCAAATGGCTTTGATGCTATCATGGTGGTAGTCAATAGGTTTACTAAATGGGCAGAATTCTTCCCCTGCCTCAAGACAATCACCACCAAGGAAGCTAGCAACATACTTTTGAAATAGGTGTTCTCCAGACACGGCTTGCCACAAGAAATTGTATCAGATAGAGGCACCCAGTTTGTGTCCCAATTCTTCTCAAGTCTGACCAAATCGCTGGGTATCAAGCAATGCCTCTCTTCAGCTTTCCACTCTCAGCCTGACGGCCAAACTGAAAGGCTCAATCAGATCTTGGAGCACTAGTTACGTTGCTACACCACAGAGGAACAAGATGACTGGCAGGATTGGTTACCGTTAGCTATGTTCACTTTTAACAGGAAGACTCAGAATTCAACTAAGTTCTCTCCCTTCTATGCGAACTATGGCTACAATCCAGTGGTTTTCCAACCCCCTCTTCCTGCTTCCTATCCAGAGACTGCAGATATACTGAGGACATTAACAAAGACTCAAGCAACGTTTATGGATAACCTCAACAAGGCCAGCCAGACCCACAAGAGATTTGCCAACCTGAAAAGGATCCCTGGTCCTGAGATCAAAACTGGTGGTTGGGTGATGCTAAACTCCAAGAAACTGAAGCCCAAGGTAGGGATCCGGAAGTTCTCTCCCAAATTTTTAGGTCCTTTCAAGGTAAAGAAGGTAGTTAACGCTGTAGCTTTTGAACTTGCACTACCCTCAACCTGGAAAGTCCACCCTGAGTTTCACCGGAGTTTGCTCAAACCATTTGAAGGAAAGGTTCCAAAACACCTCTCTTTACCTCAAGTGGAACCCAGTTTTGAATATGAGGTAGAGAAGATCTTAAAGGAAAGAACAGTCAAGGGTAAGACTCAGTTCTTGATCAAATGGAAGCACTACCCCATTGAAGAAAGTACTTGGCAGGATGAAGAGGATTGTAGCAACTGTAAGCACCTCATTGCATCTTTCCACTCAGCCTCAACATCTAAAAGTCTGGGGGGTAATGCATGAACCTCAGGGATTATCCTAGTGGTTCTAATTGACTTTTATCTGTCTTAGACTCCATCACCATCACTAAGGTGAACAATATTAAGGCCAACTCTACTAAGTACTACATCAAGGCATTCACAAGGGCTTGAGGTTACACAACTAAATTTAAACTCTTGAAATCTCGAAATTTCCCCCAGATAAAACTTTGGGAAATTTCTCCAAGAAGGTTGTTGGTCTCTTTTGACTTAGTTCTAGAATACAATAAACGATAATAAAGATCAATTAACTCATATTCTCATTCTTTTGATTAGTTTTTCCTTATTTAGAGATAAGTTTTTAACATAACAACTATGGCTGAACCACTTGCAGTGGTTCTGGCCCTCAACACCATGATCCCTCTTTGTTCACTACTGGTCTTTAGGGCTAGTGTGTCTCAATCTTCCTTGGTAGTTAAGGTAGTGAGTAAGACTGTCTTGCTTGCCCTGACCACCTTGGCCTGGCTGTCCCAGCCTGTGAGTAAGATCCAGAGCATAGTGACACAACTTTGGGGTTATGATATACAGTAGAAAGAGTTAATGCTACTCTAGAAAGGATTTTAATGAAGTTAGTAGTAGACAAGCCCAGTGATTAGAATAATCACCTCTAATCAGCTGTTTTTGCTTACAATATAAGCTACCACTCATCCACTAAACATACTCCTTTCCAATTACTATATGGACGGCAACCAGCTTTACCGCCACTACTGTACACATTAATCCAGGAATCTAATACCCTAAGCTTTTACAATTATGTACTACATTAGTAAATCTACAAACAGAGGCCTATTCCAATCTATTATTACGGAAGACAAAGGCTCATGAAAAAGCTACTCTGTCTAGATATCTGTCATGAGCCGCCTTATTTGTAACATTTTGTAAAGTCCTTAATCTTTTATTAAGGGCTATTAGGAGTTCCGAGATTTGATTGCCTGTATCTAAGCCGTCGCCGCATCAATCGATGCGGTTTTTACACCAATTAAAGACGGTAACGTGAAGTTCCATTCCTCAAAGTTTCAGACCGATTGAGTAAGATCATGAGAACTTCTAATAAGGACCCGTTCCGCGAACTCAGAAAATAAGTCCATAAATACTTCCCTTTATTCTTTATCAAGCTTTGCTTTTTAAAGAATCTTTTGTCCATTTTAATAAACTTATATTTGTTATTACTTGTTTTTATATTTGGGTAGTCGCCAGCAATCCTGCAAATGAACCCTGTTGTCCTTAGAAAGGAGGCAGCAGGTGGGTCATGACACTATTCTTTAAAAAGCCCAGACTTACTAATTGTAAAGTCTGTTCCTTTCTACCTGGTTTGAGCCTCATTTCTAAGCCTTAAAACGTTGGTACCTGGTTTCAACTGTCTTTCCTTGCCTCAAAAGCCGCTTGTTTCACCTGTCTTTCCTTGCCTTAAAAGCTGCTGGTTTTCCCTGTCTTTCCCTGCCTCAAAAGCCGCTGGTCATCTGTCTTGCTTTGCCAAAGAAAAAAGCAGACATTTTCTGGTTTTCTGCGTCCCTTTCTGCCTAAAAACGCTGACTTTTGGTTTAGTGTTTTACCTTTTTTCTTAAAACACTTAGTATTTCTGCCTCTTGTTATTTTTTCCCTTTGAAAAGTCTCTGTTCTTTCCAAACTAACATTGTTGGATTCCAGTTTAAAGACTAGCCATATCAGTCACGCTTTGACCAAGGTGCTTTGGCTTTCTGCTAGTCTTTGGGGGCAATGTCATGAGCCGCCTTATTTGTAACATTTTGTAAAGTCCTTAATCTTTTATTAAGGGCTATTAGGAGTTCCGAGATTTGATTGCCTGTATCTAAGCCGTCGCCGCATCAATCGATGCGGTTTTTACACCAATTAAAGACGGTAACGTGAAGTTCCATTCCTCAAAGTTTCAGACCGATTGAGTAAGATCATGAGAACTTCTAATAAGGACCCGTTCCGCGAACTCAGAAAATAAGTCCATAAATACTTCCCTTTATTCTTTATCAAGCTTTGCTTTTTAAAGAATCTTTTGTCCATTTTAATAAACTTATATTTGTTATTACTTGTTTTTATATTTGGGTAGTTGCCAGCAATCCTGGAAATGAACCCTGTTGTCCTTAGAAAGGAGGCAGCAGGTGGGTCATGACAATATCCCCTAGGATCCTTCTCAGTAGGAGAACAAGTAATTTTCTACCACAACAGAGGATTTAAAAGAATCAATAAATTATCCACTCTATGGAACAGACCTATGGTAGTTATAGAAAAGACCGGAGAATTTAACTATACACTAAAGGATATCTCTACTGGTCAACTCATTAACAGAGTACATACTAAATATATCTGACAAATACTAGTTTAAAAACAACAAAAGAAATAATTAAAAGAAGGAATGAATGAAATAGAAAACTTTATTTGGTTCTTTGACAACGCTGTCTCCCTTGTCTCTGTTCTTCCATCTCCAGATGACAGAAATTTGTTATGGCCATAGGTATTGCCTTTGTCTGATTGATTTGTTGAAGGAACTATCCACTCTGGGGCAAAACCGTCCCTTACAGGAATCCCATCCTCAGTCTCCTCTTGGAGCCAGGCATCTCTATCTAGTTGGCAATGCAAGCAAGCCACCACAACTATTGCACTAAGCCAATAGCAATGCACCTGAACAGGCAGACGAGAAAACTGGACTATAGGCAGAACTATATTATTCTCCTGGAGAGACAGTTGGTATGGATTTTGGACTACCAAGAAACAGCCAGAAAGGATTAAACAATCTATGGCAAAGTCTTCCACATACTTGTATGGACCTCACATAGGAGCCCAAGTACTACCTATCAAGTGAATTGCAGCTCGCCACAATCCAGGCATATACTCTTCCAAGGTACAAGGTTGATTCACCAGATGGAAGATGGTATGACCCATGATACACATAGTTGCCATGGCAAATTGGTTATACCCTTCCTCTAGGAAACCGTAAGCTGCACCAGTTAAATTAGTCACTGGACTAGTACTGTTATGCCAAGATTCATTGCCCATTTCTAAAATGGAGTAACGGGAAGAATTGGTTTGTAAACCCCATAGACAAAATACTGTGTCCAGGAAAGGAAATACTTTCCAACTAACAGCATAATTGTCTGTCCCAGGAACATCAGGGAGGTCCAACCAAGACATCTCATCAAATACCATTTGATGATAGTCCAAAGTTGCTACCTCTGGACCTTGAGCAATGATATAGAGATTTGATCTCTCCCCAAGTTTATTATTAACAAATTTGTTAACTTTACTAAGGAGAAACAAAAACTCCGCACATTGGTCCTCATGACTTAACACCAAAGGAACAATGGGATTAACTCCCCGCATCAGTGCCCTAGCATCATAAAAGAAAGGGTATTCTACCCCATTAATGACAATAGGTTGCTCTATGTTAAGCGTTTCATCTTCCAGTATAGCCCACTGAGAAATAGGAGGACAGGTAAGATCCCTCTCTGAGCCAGTTGCAATGGCTCTAGCCCTTCCAGTTGGACAGGATGCTGCCCCCCAAGCGGCCACAGTACAGACTTTATCCAAGATAGCTTGATGACTGGCACGCACCACTAAGTGAGTGACATTGTCACTAAACACGTCCAAACAACCTTGCTTCTCCACGAGAACTTTAGTATTTACATAACAACTGAGAGTCAAAGTAAATTGAGGAACCGCAGAGTCCACACCAACATCATTGGCTTCATCCTCCTGAATGGAACCCAAGATACGGGTCACAAATTTGTTTATAGTGCTCGAATTACCGTAGGGATTCATTCTTCAAGTACAAAAAGGTTCAAAAGTTTTAACAAAATCTTGCCAAAGATACTCTATAACTACTAATCTTCACCCCATAGACTAATCATGTGGGGGGGAATGTGAAATATTCACAAGCTACACTTGTGCCTATTTCTAAATATTGTGATCAGCCTATGTAATTATAATAAATATTATATAATATCTTAGGCATAGGCAATAATTTAAGCCTTTGTTCTAAATAACTAATAAGGATTAAATAATCCAACTAATTGATCCTTCTAATAGATCCATCCACATGGTGAAGGCCAACAATCAACTGCCATAATAATCAGTTCAGGCAAAATAATACATGATTTTATATTTGAATTAATTAATAACAATAATGATCATTTTGATCAAAGGTATTTAATTCCAATCTTATTTTACTAAAAATTATTATAAACAACGGACTCGGCAAGAACATAGCCAATTACCTATTCTCAGCAAGAACCTAATTTATTATCAACCAAATCAAACAACTACTAATTACAAGCATGCTCTCGGCAAGGAATAGCAATGTGTTTGATTCTTGGCAAGAACATATGACAAACTCAATCCTTGCCAACTCCCCGCTTTAATTTGGATTCTTGACAAGAACTCCCACCTATTTACTAGGATGATTATAACTTCAATCTAGGCTACCTCTTATCAACAAATATTATTCCAGTCAAATCTAAAGGATGACGACCCAAGTACCTATGATGGCTTATTCCTATAAGTATCCTCAACAAGATTACACTAAAATCCCAAATACTCAAGACTGGTTAAAATCAAGATAATAATAAGATGCTTTGATAATTACTATGTTATGGTACTATTCAGACCAGGGGACTTAAGTCTTCAGCATAGTACCTCACTAAACATTTCAAAGCCTAGATTCTCCTTCCCTTCAACTATAAAACCCCCCTTATTTCCCCCAAATAAACATAACAATATTCTCATAACCTTTTCCTCTCTTAGATTATATATAAGTATAAACTCTTCTATCTTCAATAAGCAATAAGCTGCCCCTGAATTCTGTCAAGATCAAGTCTTAGCCTAAAAGACTGACATAAGGAAATTACAGCTGAACTAGCTAGAAATAGAAATTACCCACAGAAGAGAACCTTTGGTACTAGTCTTCATACTAGTGACCACTTCAAGACCAAGCCCATCAAGCAAGCATCTCTGTGGAAGTTTCACACCTTATTTAGATTTAAGTTTTTAACTAGTAACAATCAACAACAACCATGGCTGAACCAATTGCAGTGGTTCCTACCCTCAACACCATGATCCCCCTATGTTCACTACTAGTCTTTGGGGCTAGTGTGTCTCAATCCTCCTTGGTTGTTAAGGTAGTAAGTAAGACTGTCTTGCTTGCCTTGACCACCTTGGCCTGGCTGTCCCAGCCTGTGAGTAAGATCCAGAGCATAGTGTCACAACTTTGGGGTCATGACACTAGAGACCAACCTCTATTGTTTTCCGCTACTTTCCAAAATAAAGTAGCTTGGTACCAGGATACACAGCTTGTTTACCTGGTCTGCAACTCTCTGTTGGTTACCCTGTTGTGCCTGGGGCTCACTTGGTCTTGGCTACGTTCTCCATCCAGACCCCCCAGCAACAACAACAACATCTCTATATACAATCACCTAACTACTCTCCCAATCTCGACCTCTCCCAATAAGAGCAAGGTTGAGGAGATCATCAACAACTGTTTGGTAGATTTATCTCTTGAGGAAATCTATGGCAAACCCTTAGATGGCCAGGAGAAGTTTATAAGACTGCTGAAGGCCCTGCCCTCAGCCCATAGACAGACTGCCCTGGAACTCCTGCTTCAGAACTCAGCCCTCAGGACCAACCTTCCTCTGTTCCTGAAGGAGTTCAAGCAGAACAACTTGGTTCCCCCCATGACCCAGGCCCAAGCCATCAAAGCCTTGGGCAATCTCTCCCAGGAGGACTTAACGGTAACCCAATACCATGAAAAGTTCCACCTCCTGTCCCAGAGAGCTGGTCTGGACCCTGAGAAGTGTTCCAAGCTGTTCTTTGAAGGTCTGAAGCCAGAGCTGCTTTCTGTCCTCACTGTGAGGGGCATGAAACCTGACTTCTC
>CAOJZF010000302.1:0-13318 GCA_948465475.1 Thalpophila matura
TTCAATTTACCTAGTTTACACTACATCTACTGTAAAAATTGGTTAGTTCTTAAAGTCTGCATTGACCAAAAGTCTGCAATAGTAAAAGTCCAAAGTAGTCAAAGTTCAAAATTCATTTTCTACTAGTAAAAAAATTCTATTTCTAGTGTATCTTAATGATTTTTTGTATATAGTAAGATTGTGTTGTTTTCTATATTTTCTTAAATTATCACAATAAATGGTTCTATGGAAAAAAGTTCTCATATACAAGAATTAATAATAAAAAAAATGACTTAACATTTATCTTAGTGTATATTAAAACTTTTTTTTCAGATGACAATTGAATGTTATAATTCTGAAAATTATATAAGGCTATAAAATCTTACTTTCTAAAAAAAACACTAAGATACAAAAGGAATAGAAAATTATTAGTAGAAACTGAATCTTGGACTTTGACTACTTTGGACTTTTACCATTGCAAACTTTTGGTCAATGCAGACTCTAAGAAATAACCTAAAAATTGAATTAATTTGGTAGGTGCTTAAGAAATGCTGATTTAAAAAATATCTGTTGATTTAATTTATTTATGCCATTTGCTTTAATCATGACTTTATTAAAATTATAAAATCTTAATTATAGACAAAACAGTAACTCTTACTTTAAGACCTACTCCATTATAAAGTAAATCAACACTCATTATCAGAACTATTGCTCATGATGCTAAAGACACCCTATATTGATCTGCTTAAAGTAATATAAAAAACTATCAATCATACAAAAGAAAAAAGCAAAAAAATAACAAGTAAGTATATAATGTATTTGATAGTTTTTAATTTCAAGAAAATAGGTGTTTAGATAGTACAGCCAACATTTTTTGCAGACTGCTTATATTCTATTTCAATATAGTGATGGTTATAATTTCTAATATCATCAAAATTTAAAATAATGTATTTTTTAGACCTATTATATCATAATAAAGATATGAATATAATATATTCTTTATACTTAGTACTGGATTAATAACATTATTTTTATATAAAATTTGTAAAAATTTTCATATTATTATAGGCTGATCAATATAATTTGTTATAGTATCATACATTTTAACCTTAATAATGAGAGCTATTTTTTTAAACAAGAATGTGAGATATAAAGAAAAAACTATATATTAACAATATTTTTAAGCAATGCTCTTTAATGTGTTCAAAAAATAAATTGAGTAGGTCATAAAGAAAGAGTTACTTTATTTTCTGTACTTACAGATTTTTTACAATCTTGAAAATAATTATGATTTGAGCAAATGGTACAAAAAATTAAATCAATGGATACTGTTTAGATCAACATATCTTCCACACCTACTTAAGAATTAAATTTAAGTCTAGTTATGTTATAAAAAATACTTACAATCTGTCTCTATTAATCAAAAGGTGAAAAAAAATTTAGCAAGTAAACACTGTTGTTAAAAATTAATCTAAAATTCAAACCAAAAATATAGTAAGTCCCTGGTGTTCAAAAAATATTGTTATCTTTGGTTTTAAAAATCATCAAATCAATCTAATAATCTAAATGGCATAGTTAAAAAAATTGTCTTGTAACTCTCACTGACCATTTTTCTGTATACTAAGTAAGCTTAATGATAATTTTGATTACTTGTCCTAGATGAAATCACAATTCATTTGTTTAGCAGGCTGATTTTACAAAAACCCCTAGAAATTATAACTCTGATAGGATCAAGAGCTACACCCCATTTATAATTAATGATTTTATACTATGTTTACATCATTATATTTTTGTTTTGAATGAGATAAATTTCACCTAATAGGACTATATTTTGAAAATACTTACTTTAAGACCAAGCCTTTTGAACACCGCTTATTAGATCAGTCACTTAAATTGAATCAGCTAAAACTGAATAGATAAGTCATTTAAAATGAATTAAAGGGAGTAATTTTTATTGAATGAATTTTCTGATGTTTTTCAAATATCAGGTTTGGTATGCATTGTTCACTTGATTTTTGTTATTAAATCTTAAATTAATACAAAATTTTGTAGCTTTTTTAACTTTCTGCTTACTGATTTTTGTAAAAGATTTTGAGTATACTATATAAATACTAAACATAGTCCCAGTTCTAGGTAATGTGTTAAGTCAATAATAAGGTTTAGCTACAAAAAACATTGTTTAATTGTTCAAAAAATGATGTTAAAGTAATTTACTTCTTTGAAAAGTGATGCATCCATTAGGGGTATTGTCAATGATTTCATGGATGAACTTGGTAGCAGTGTCTTTTTTTTAGCAAAAAAGATCAATTTAACTAATTTTTTGAAACTTGTTTTTTCTTCAACTCTTTGATATATTCTATAAATTTCAGAGTCATAGTTATAAAAATTTGAGGTGCTGTTGTAAAGTAGGTTATTTGGCTTTGTAAGTAACTTTATCTTTTGGTTAAGCTAGTAGTTTTTTATTCTCACGCGAGTGTATCTGTTGATGTCTTCAGGACAGTTGACCTCAGTGAAGGTTTGTCATGCAAGTGTGTCTTGTGTGGTCTTTGAGACCTCTGATGACGTCACAGCAAATAGTGTCAATATGAAACAATACTTGGAGTGGTTACCATAATATGACATAGTTACCCGTGGAAAATGCTTATAGAGTTACCTCTCAATTGTAGTTGACAAAAGTGCTTCTATGATGAGGAATTTTAAGCAAATGCCACATTTTGGTTATTGAAGGGTTTCTTATGTATTAAAAAAATTAGAATAAGAAAAAGGTTAATTTCCTGTAATAAGTAACAGAGACACAAGTATACATTGTAGTCTTTCAAACATTAGTGGTTTGTTAATCAACACATAAATATGTGTTGTTCCTTGTTTAGGATTGTGAAAGGATTTAAAAGGTAATAAAATCCTTAAGTATCCCCTAAAGTGAGGGAAAGTAAGTACAAATTGGTTCAATTTGTTGAATGTAGAACAATTCAAGTTGGATTAGTTGAGATTTTGCTTGGAAAGGAAACTGGTGAAATGCATTTTAAGTTGAAACAACCTTAGTATGACTAAAAGGCATTCAGAATGGAAGAATGAATCATTAGAATTATTATATATACAAATAACCAAAATAAGAGGTCAAGTTTTTCTACAGAGAGGGTTTTTTCACAAGAACCACAATTTAATAAAAGAAAAGGATTATTAAGAATATTTCTATGTTTTATTTTCAAGATATTATATTTCATTTCAATTATAAAGAATTCATGTTGTTAGTTTAAATTTCCCCTAGTAATCATATTAGTTTTCCACTCAAGAGTTCTTTCTAAAGAACACACTCTTACGGTAGCTTATTGAGGTTGTCTGAGGACTTCCATTTTCTAGTTATAAACCTATTTTTAGGGATACCTGTCTTTACAACCCGCACGCCACTGAACCTTGAAGAAAATTGTCTGGTCCGGAGATGAATTCTATTGTTGAATCAAGCAATAGTTTTCTTTGTAAGTTAAAAGACAGAAAGATTGTTTCTGCTCTATCAAATATCCTCCTGGAGAATGACTCCTCTGAGCAATACATCAAATACATAAAAGAGATGACTGAGGATAATAGAAGAAATTTAACAATTTACATAAATAAAGATTTATCTAGTCTTCTTAGTTTAAATAATTTTAAAAATCAAAATAGCTTGTATTCAGTATCATTAGGTCAGAAATCTGTTTTCAACAAATTGGAGCCCAACGCGGGGGCCAGAGCAGTTGCAGAACGCGGACAGAGACGGGATATCTAAGCTAGATTATACAATGCTTACTAAGTTGAACATGTTTTCAGGAGAATTGACCAATAGGGATTAGTTCTTACAAATGTTCAAGATACTAACAACAGATTGGGATGAGAAGCAGAAAATAATTGCTTTTGGTGGTTATGTTGGTCCAAAAGCAATCAAATGGTTTACTTGTCACAGGTTTTCAAGTTGGTCTGAGCTTGAGAAAGCATTTAAGGCGAGTTGATGTGATATTATGACTTCTACAGAGGCACTTGCAAAAGTGATGCATATGAAGCAAAAGGAAGATGAGCATATAAGGATTTATGCCTCTGAATTTGAAGATTGCATGAAGTTCTTTGAAGGAACATTAACCTTGAATGGTTGTTGTGAGTTGTTTTTCAAAAAGCAAGAGATTCTGTTAGAAGACATATGATTGAGATAATGAGTTTGTCAAGTCATAATTGGGATGAGTTCATATCTAAGGTTATTTTGTTTGATTTGATTGAGCCTCAAATGGAGGTTACAAAAATTCAAAAGACTATGTCTTGTGTAAAAGTAGCAGGTATGGCTAATGTAGCTGAACAAAGTGAACCAGAGTCTGAGGAGTTTGAAATGAAACAAAAGAATACTAATATGTTGGCATAGTTAGAACAACTTTGTCAGGAAATTAAGAAGTTGAAGTCTAAAGGTGGTCAATCCATTGATTTCTGGAAAAACATCAAATGTTTTTGTTGCAACAAGAAAGGTCACCTGTCCCAAGAGTGTAAAAGCTCAAAGAAAAAGGACGGAACAATCACAAAGATCAATAAAGAAAAGAAATCTGATGAAGGGAGTTTGGAAAAAGAGAGGCAGAGCAAGTAAGAGGGACAAGCTCTGACAATAATCTTCCATCCTCCTCTTCTGCAAATACTACAAGATCTGGGTTAGATCATATAGTGAATAAACATTAAGGTGATTGAAATCCCACTCCTGATAGAGATGAAGAGGCTAAGATGTTTGTGTTGTTCAGCAAAAAAGAAATTGACAAGATTGTAACAGGCGGGGACAATGCTTGGAAGAAGTTCATCCAAGATTTTAATATATCATTGTTAGCTGAATCATTTGTGTGGACTAATAAATCAGCAATGATGCCAGCAATTATTAAAGGTGTTAAGGTGTCAGAAATGATTGATACAGGATGCTCTGGAGTAATTGTTAGTCAAAGCTATTATGATAAGTTGAAGTTGGTTGCTGATGATGAGGTAGAAATGACTTTAATGTTGGCTGTGGATATGGTTAAGAAAAAGAGAAAGATCTTCTGTAATTTAGAAATTATGGTTGGGGAAAGTTCATTGTTATTGCCAGCTATTGTTCTGGAAGGTTTACATTTTGATGTTTTATTAGGTGTAAACTGGATAGCTGAAGCAAATGCTGTGATAGACATCAAAAAGGGTATGGTAAAGATTGGAGAAATTGAATCAAAACTGAAATCATTCCCGGAACCCGGTTGTAACCTATTAGAAGAAAATAGGAAGGTGTACTCAGCAGGGAATATCACAATATCCTCAGGAGAGGAAAAGTTGGTGGTTTTGACTCATGAAAAATTTAACCCAGAAGATCTTTGTGTATTCACATTTAAAAATACTACTAAGTTGTGTGGTGATATTTTTGTCAAGATGGATTAAGAAGGGATAGCTTGTGAAATACAAATCAAGAATGTTTCTCAAGAGGCTTTCAATATACAAAAAAACCAGTGTTTAGGTTGCTTGGTCAAGTCAAATCTGTCAAAGGATCAAATTGTTAATAAAAGTGATTCTGCATATTTGTTTGCCCGTTCTATTGATTTAGATAAGTCTTTGTCATATCTTTTGGAAAAAGATAGGAAAAGTTGGTTAAAAATATTGGCCAAATTGACAAATGTGTTGTTGAAGAACAAATATAATGTTGGATTAACAGAAAAGACATATCAGATTTGGTTAAGTGATGAGTGCCCTGTAAATTTCAAATCACTAGGCAAACACAAGCAATGATTGACGCTATTAATGATGAAATTGGAAAACTAGAAAGAGCAGGTTTTATTGAACCATCAATAAGTCCTTTTGCAGCTCCAACTGTATGTGTCAAGAAGCCTGACAGGTCATTACGTGTATGCATTGATTTTAGAATGGTTAACAAAAATATCATTAATGATGCATATCCTCTGAATTAAATTGATGATCAATTAGATCAAATGGCTGGATCAAAGTATTTTACAATGTTATATTTAGCAAAAGGATACCATCAGATGAAGTTGGATCCAAAGTCAAGAGAAATAACGGCGTTTACAAGTCCTTTAGGATTGTTTCAGTGGTTAGTCCTTCCAATGGGGATGAAAACTTCTGGTGCTGTCTTTCAGCGTTTGATGGATGAAATTCTAGGCGATTTACAACCAAGATGTGCCATGGTCTATATTGATGATATAACAATATCTAGTCCATAAATGAGTCAGCACAAAAAAGATGTTGAAGCTGTTTTACAAAGGTTGAATCAAGCAAACTTGAAGGTGAACATAGAAAAATGTTCTTTTGACAAGAAATTGGTTAAAGTATTGGGTCATATTGTCTCAGAAAAAGGGGTTGAACCAAATTCAGTCAAGGTGAAGGCAATTGAGCAGTTAAAACCACCGTCTACGGTAACAGGTGTAAAGAGTTTCCTCAGAATGATATACTTTCATTGACGTTTCATTTGGGATTGTGCTTCAATTACTGAGCCATTGATTAAGTTAACTTGTTTCAGAAAGGAAGAAGTTTAGATTGGAGTCCAATACAACAAGCAGGTTTCAAAAAACTTAAAGAAGCCTTGATATTGGCACCAATGTTACAATACCCTGATTTAGACAAAGAGTTTTATTTAGAAACAGATGCTTCAAAAGTAGGGTTGGGGGCCGTATTATTGCAGTAAAATGAACAGAAGTAGATTCTGTTACCTGTGTTATTTGCCTCAAGATCATTGAAGAAGGCTGAATATAACTACAGTACTACAGATTTAGAAGGATTAGCAGTAGTCTGGAGTGTAAAACATTTCAAGTCATACATTTTCAGAATGCATTTTGTAATAATTACCAATCACACTGCACTAAAGGCGTTGCCAGATAAAGCTCAATTGGAAGGTAGATTGTTACAATGGGCAGAATATCTGTTGCAATATGTTTACAATATTATTCATTGTGCTGGAAAAGAGAATTATTTACCATATACTTTGAGTCAAAGCTTTTTGGGTTTGACAATCCAAAATGATCAACTTTCAAATGAGGAGTTGCAAGAAATGAATGAGAGATTGAAACACAACAAGATTTATGTTGAAAGAAGTGCTAGGTTTTCACTTGTAAAGAAGGTCCATGAGGATTATACCAGTCATTTGAAGAGAGCAAATTTTTTAGCATTTCTTAAGGCAAGGTATTGGTGGTCTGATATGTCACAAGTTGTGAAGAATGTCATAAAGAAATGTGATGTTTGCGCAAAGTTGTCTAAGTTGATTGGGTATCAACCATTGAAACCAATTGA
This sequence comes from Thalpophila matura, assembly GCA_948465475.1. Classification (NCBI taxonomy): domain Eukaryota; kingdom Metazoa; phylum Arthropoda; class Insecta; order Lepidoptera; family Noctuidae; genus Thalpophila; species Thalpophila matura. The sequence continues at coordinate 7,240 of CAOJZF010000302.1, forward strand.
GTCATCATATCCGTTCCAGTATGTATTGTTAGATACAGGTTATGTAACATTAAAAAAGATGGCAATAAACCTCAATATGAATATTTTGTGGTTGCTGTAGATCATTTCACAAAGTGGGTTGAGGTGAAAGTATTGCATAGGAAAATTCAGAAAATATAATGGAGTTTATCCTTAATGACATTGTATACATACACGGATATCCGCACTTCATGAAGACTGATGGTGGGAAACCGTATGTTTTAAAAGCCATTGAGCAATTTTTTGATAGATATCAAATTAAACATTTAATAACTTCACTGTATCATCCCAAGTTGAATGAGTTGACTGAACGTTTTATACGTACATTAAAAGAAGTTATGAAAAATGTGAAACTTGAACACTACAAGGATTGGAGGAAGTTGTTGACCATAGTGGTTTCAGCCTTTAGATGGTGCCTCACAGGGCTACAGGTTTTTCACCATATATAATGATATACGGAAGAGAAGCAATCCTACCCCAAGAGGTATCATTTAGTAGGTTCAAGACAGAGGAGTTGTACAAAACAGCTGTGTTACGTCATATCAAGTATATGATGGAAGTTCATGAATTGGCTTTGAAACACATAAGGAAGTACGTAAATGAAATGAAAGAAGACTTTGGCAAGAAGAAAGTCAAATTCAGAAAGTTGCAAACGTTCAATGAAAGTGATTTGGTGTAGTTCAACATCAAACAAAGAATGTTAGAAATGTCAAAACATAAGACAGAATGGATTGGACCGTGTAAGGTTATAGCTAAGTTGGTAGGTGAATTATACTTAATTGAGTATTGCACAAAGGATTTGGTGGTCTTGTTTGATAGAGTTCACCCACAATTTTTAAGCCATTTGATGGGTAAATTGCTTACAAGCTCTAAATAAAGATTAGAGGAGTGATGTTGTAAGATAGTAATTTGGCTTTGTAAGTAACTTTATTCTTTGGTTAAGCTAGTAGTTTTTGTATTGTCACGCAAACGTGTCTGGTGATGTCTTCAAGACAGTTGACCTCAGTGAAGTTATGTCATGCAAGTGTGTCTTGTGTGGTCTTTGAGACCTCTGATGACGTCACAGCAAAGAGTGTCAATATAGAACAATACTTGGAGTGGGTACCATAATATGACATAGTTACCCGTGGAAAATGCTTATAGAGTTACCTCTCAATTGTAGTTGACAAAAGTGCTTCTATGATGAGGAATTTTAAGCAAATGCCACATTTTGGTTATTGAAGGGTTTCTTATATATTAAAAAATTAGAATAAGAAAAAGGTTAATTTCCTGTAATAAGTAACAGAGACACAAGTATACATTGTAGTCTTTCAAACATTAGTGGTTTGTTAATCAACACATAAATATGTGTTGTTCCTTGTTTAGGATTGTGAAAGGATTTAAAAGGTAATAAAATCCTTAAGTATCCCCTAAAGTGAGGGAAAGTAAGTACAAATTGGTTCAATTTGTTGAATGTAGAACAATTCAAGTTGGATTAGTTGAGATTTTGCTTGGAAAGGAAACTGGTGAAATGCATTTTAAGTTGAAACAACCTTAGTATGACTAAAAGGCATTCAGAATGGAAGAATGAATCATTAGAATTATTATATATACAAATAACCAAAATAAGAGGTCAAGTTTTTCTACAGAGAGGGTTTTTTCACAAGAACCACAATTTAATAAAAGAAAAGGATTATTAAGAATATTTCTATGTTTTATTTTCAAGATATTATATTTCATTTCAATTATAAAGAATTCATGTTGTTAGTTTAAATTTCCCCTAGGAATCATATTAGTTTTCCACTCAAGAGTTCTTTCTAAAGAACACACTCTTACGGTAGCTTATTGAGGTTGTCTGAGGACTTCCATTTTCTAGTTATAAACCTATTTTTAGGGATACCTGTCTTTACAACCCGCACGCCACTGAACCTTGAAGAAAATTGTCTGGTCCGGAGATGAATTCTATTGTTGAATCAAGCAATAGTTTTCTTTGTAAGTTAAAAGACAGAAAGATTGTTTCTGCTCTATCAAATATCCTCCTGGAGAATGACTCCTCTGAGCAATACATCAAATACATAAAAGAGATGACTGAGGATAATAGAAGAAATTTAACAATTTACATAACTAAAAATTTATCTGGTCTTCTGGAATTAAATAATTTACAAATTGAAATAGCTTGTATTCAGTATCACAAGATTGGAAATCTGTTTCCAACAGGTGCATGGTTTTCTTCACAAATAAGAACAAAATAGACAAAGTCTATGCAATAGTTGGAATTACTTTGTTTGAAGAAAAAAATCTGCAATCAAACTCCAAAAGTATCAAATGATTTCAAGTTAAAACTTTGTATCCCTCATTTTTGACGCTACAGTCCATGTCTTTTTGACCCCACACTTTTTTTTTGAGAAGCTGCTGTAAACCGGATTAACTCAATGACGCTTCACTTTATAGTCAAAAATTAGAGCAAATCCACGATTTTTTGATCAAAATTATATTTGTCTAACCAAAGTAAGTCTACAATTAACAATGTGTTCTATATTTTAATTTAAAACGGTTGAACTTGCTTTTAGACTAAAAATTGGCATGTTGAATTTTGATGAGCGCAAAATAGTTGGAAGGAGTTTAAATTAGGCTTAGATGTCTACTTCTAAGTCATCTTCATGATAAATAATTTACATGTTAACACCATTTAATAGTTGAATCTAGATTAGCTGTTTATATTTTAAAAAGCATACTATAGGTTTCTAATTTATATATGTATTTTCAGTATAGTTTGGAAAAAAGGAAATGTTTAAATTCAAGATAGGTCCTTATCAGGCGATTTTTCTGTAAGATAGTTAAAACATCAGACTACACCTTTATCCATAAGATAAGGATGATAGACATGATATTTTATATAATACTAAGATATAAAGTAATAGGGTAAATAAAGCTAGGTTTCTTAAGAACCAAAATTCAACAACTAATTATTGACAACAATTGCTTATATATAAAAAGATAGAAACTTTAAAGTGTTTTTGTTCAACTTAAAAGCTATATACAAATTTCGAATTTTTATTGAATGATTGAGTGTTTTTTAGAGAAAGATAAAATTATTCTTAATAACCTTATTTATATAATTGATTACTGTATATGTAATCTAGATTTGATATTTATTTTTTAATGTTTTTCTAAATATATAAACTTTTCATAAAATTGGCAGTGTCAAAAAATTTCTGATAAAATAAACAGATTATCTCTAGGCAAAAAGATAATAATATACTAAATTTAATATAAGTACAGTAGCTTTTTTAGTACTTATCAAGATAAAAAAAATTACAATTATAGCTTAGAAAGCAAACGTTTTTTTTTGCTATATATTTAACTTGACTTAAATTGCCTAATTATTAAAAAGAATCTAACCTGTTTGTTAAATAATGCATGTTTTTGCTCTTATTAAATAACACTATATTAACTAAATGTGATATAGTAAATATTTCACAAATAAAAGTAGAGTAAAAATATTATAAATAGTCCATAGTAAAATAAAAGCGCCTGAGATTTTTTTACTTATAAATTTTAGTTTTTGAATTTTTAAAGTTAGATATCAACACCAAGAAGATAAAAGCAAAATTCTTAGGTGTAATATGAAAATTAGTGTGGTATTAAGTTATTTTCTAAATTTATAATTATTTAATTAGTATTAGAAAAAATATTGTTTTATACATAATACATCACAATACAATATGAATTAGATGGTATATAGTGGTAAAATAAATGTATATTTTCTTTATAATTTATATAAAAACTATTAAACTAATTTATTTAGGATGTATATTGGTAATAACATCTATGAATATGTAGTATACAGAGTATGATGTAGTCAAAAGAATGCTGCAACAATTATAGCACTTCTAAAATTTATACATCTCTTATTATATACAAAACTGCATCTTAACTTTTTAGTAATTTAAAAACTCTAAATTAATCACTTTGTATAAGATAACTATCATTAAAAAATTTAGACATTGTTTTTTTTTAAAGAAGGTTTAGTTTTATTATATGAAAGTCAATATAGTTATGAATTTAAGCTTATAATGTATAATATAACAATTCTAATATAAAACAAGTGTTTTTAAGTATATATATATCTTAGTTATAATAAGCTGAGATAGTTGAGTCATAAGTTTTATAAATTTTATTTAAATAAAAAAAAAGTATTTGGCAGATATTTAAGAAATATTTTAAAAATAAAACTAAATTGTTTCATTAAAACAAAAAGCTTTAATTTTTAGATTTTCAATGACTTGATACCATGAGTATAGGCATAAACTAAAAATAGGTTTTGTTTATTACAAAAATAAAAGTAATTCATGGTTCAAATTAAATTTAGATTAAATACTATTTATAATTATATAAAGGTCAAATGGTTTTAAAAAAAGGACATGGTAAAATTTACTCTCTTCAACTTACTTCATATGAACAATCTATTTGGTTTAATCCAATCTAATTTTGGCAACTGATATAATTATTGATGTTTCAATATTTTATCTTAAAGGCAAAGGTATTAAAATAATTTTTTATATTGTGAAACTTCCACAGAGATGCTTGCTTGATGGGCTTGGGTCTGAAGGTAATCACTAGTATGTAGACTAGTACTAAGGTTCTCTTCTGAGGATAGTTTGCTGTTTAGCTAGTTCTAGCGGTATGTTTCCTTATGTTTCTTATGTTAGTCTTGGATCAAGACTTAACTCTATTAAAAAGTAGAAGTTTAAGGCAGTTAATGGCAGTCTAGAAGAGATAAAATTATTTATTAATATAAAAATCCAAGTGAGGATAAAGTGATACTATTTTGGAGGAAAAAGGGGGTTTATATAGTTAAAGGGAAGGGGAACTAGGCTTTGAAATATTTAGTGAGGTACTGTTTTGAAGACTTAAGTTCCCTAGTCTTAGTAGTACCATAACATAGTAACTATCAAAGCATCTTATTATTATCTTGAATTCAACTAGTCTTGAGCATTTGGGATTTAAGTGTAATCTTGTTAAAGATGCTTATAGGAATAAGCCATCATAGGTACTTGGGTTGTCATCCTTTAGATTTGACTGGAATAATATTTGTTGATAAGATTTAGCCTAGATTCAAGGTATTATCATCCTAGTGAATAGGAGGGAGTTTTTTGTCAATAATTCAGATAAAGGCAAGTCTTGGCAAGAATTGAGCTTGTCAAGTGGTCTTGCAAGAATCTAACACATTGGTATTTCTTGACAAGGGCATGCTTGTAATTAGTAATTATTTGAGATTTTATTGATGGTTGTCTTATTTAATTAGGTTCTTGCCAAGAATAGATAATTGGCTACATCCTTGCCAAGTTTATCTTCTTCATTTATAATAATCTTTGTAATTATTAATTAATTAAATATAAAAACATGTATTATTTTGCCCAAACCAATTATTATGGAAATTGACTATTGGCCTCTATTAAATGGTTAGATATATTAGATGAATCAACTAATTGAAAAGTTTAATCCTTATTAAAAATTTAAAATAAAGGCTTAAAAACTTGCCTGTGTCTAAGCCATAATTGTACTATTTATCATAATCACATAGGCTGATCATAATATCTAGAATAAGTAAAAGTGTAGTTTGTGAATATTTCACACATATCAATTAAAATTTAGTTTGTTCTTAGAAATAAAATAGAAAAATGATATAAACAACATTTAGATTAATTGATTTTAATGGAGCATAATTTGTAATCTTATTAGAGTTATTTATCCTTGGAGGTTTAGTAGAATTTGCTTGGTAAGCAAATAAATTTTGGTTCTATCAAAGGATAAGTAATCAAACTTATTATCAATCTTATCAAAAAATGAAAATATTGACCCACTAATTGAAAAATTATTCTAAATTTTGTGTTTTATTACCTTAAACTTATGTATTCTAAAACACATTACTTTTAAAGTAAAATTTAAGAAAAAAAGAAGAGAAAGCAACTAAATTCAATGAGAGGGAGTGATTTATACTTATGTATTTATTTTCAAATAATTAATCAAGTAGATTACATAGTGCACTTTTTTTATTGAATTTTCTTCAAATTCTTAA
>CAOJZF010000304.1:0-10727 GCA_948465475.1 Thalpophila matura
ACTTATTAAAGGTTTATATAAGATAGATCTGGTGCTAAAATTTTGCGTCAATAGTTTAAGCAATATTTGGCTAAGAAAATTGTAAATAAAGCATAACAACTTAAACTGTAACTATATCAATAATTTTGATCTATCAATGATAACTTAAAGGTAGTTTAGAAGAAGTATTATTTTAAAAATATATTATAAAAGCACTTGACTGTATTAGGAAAAAGTGAATAAAAAGCAAGAATAAAAGGAAATAATTTAATTCTAGATTTCTCAACTAAGCTTAGCCAATTATAAAAAAATTAAACTAATTTTAAGATTAAAATTAAGATAGATGGTTAAAATATGCTACTGCAATATAATCATATGAATCTAATAGATGTTAATCTTAGATTAAGGTTATGATCTTTCTAATTATATTGTTTTTTGAATCTTAAATCTTACCACTAAAAAAAATTGGTATTAAGATATCAATATTGGGTTATGTCACAACTATTGTCTCTTTTTTTTAGACTAATATTTAGATTCAATTTGAAATAAGGGAAAAGAAGTAAAAATAATCAAAGGAGTAAACCTATAACTCAATTTTCTTTTTAACTCAGATTAGGATTCAGTTATTTGATAAAGAGTTTGATACAAATGGATTCAAATAGAATCTAGATATAAATCCAAAGTTAAAATAAGAGTGCTTAATTGAAATTATTTTTAAATCATTTTAATTTTTAATCTTTTTTATCTTTTAATAGAAATTTTATATGTTTTTTTATAAAACAATTGTAATTTACAGATTGCAATTCCAAAAGATGCTTTCAAAGGAGAGATTTAATTTTTAATTAATCAAATGAAAACAGAATTTTAGGCCTAAATCTGACTAATTGCAATTCAGAGAATTTTGAATCACAATTTGCAATTCCGTTTTCTTTAAAAATTAGGAAATCTTACTATTAAACAATTAGTAAAGTTTTCATTGTTTTTGTATTAAAATTAATCAATAAAAAGGAATTTAAACATGCCCAGATTTAGTTAGATATACTAACTACTATACTATATCAAAATATCATATCAGATATAAAAAAACATATAAGAAACACATTTTAACTCATATGCATATACCAAGCATACCAAAAAAATATTAAATCACATTTAATTACAAGGATAATCCACCTCAACTTTCCTTATATACTCAAAAAACATATTACTTCCTCATAGTTATCTTTATCTTCATTTTTTATTATATTTTCTTCTATAAAAATACTTGAAAGTGAATTTGCTTTGATCTATTAAGAACAAAGGCAAGGACAACAAGCCTAGGTAACCACCCAAAACATTAAAGAAGACTGCCAAGGAGACAAAGAAAGCACCAAAGAAACAAGAAAAACCAGCACAACCAGACACTTAGCACCAGCTGAACGAGCCCCTACTCCACCTGTTGCACTTCAAACTTGCTATCTTTCTGTGCTCACCCAGCGAGAGCTTGCTCCTCCTTCTCCTATAAACAAAAAGTAACACCAAAACCTACCCAACGAGCTCCTGCTTTTTCAACAGTTCCAACTATAGCTCCCATCCCATCTACTCCTCTCTTATCATTAGATGCTATTGCATATGTTCAACAAAAACAGGACATCCTTGACAGCAGGGGTTGGATAGGATAACCTGTAAAAGGTGTTAATAGAGTAAGAAGCAGTTGAAAAAGAGAAAATGCATATAGAAGACTACACAAGATCATTAGAAGAACTGAAAACTGAAACTGAAAAAGAAAGAGAAGAAATAATAACAAAAAGGGAAATAAAAAGAAAGGAAAAAGAGTTTATTAGGTCTTTACACTAATTATATGATGATAAGTTTGGTGACCTAAATGTTGATATGGGGTACTACCCTGAACCAGAAGGCATCAGGGAAGAAGAATGGGACAGGCTCAATGCAGAATCCCTATTATGGAGGCAAGCTGCTCAAAAAACCCAACTCACTACAACAAGTCAACCCCAGAAGCTTCACCAATCCCACTAAATCAACCTCCCCTGACCACTTGCCATAAACATAAACAGGCAGAACCCACCCTGCCAGAGTCCTTGACTAAGGATATGGAGGAGGAGAAACCCAATTCTGATATTAAGTTTGAAAATGAGGATTTGAGAAGAGGGGGAATTCTACCTTTTGGAGGACAATGAGGATGAAGTGGAGGAGGGGGAAAAGAAGTAATTCTCTAATTCTGACCCTGAAGCTCTGGAGATAGTAGAACCTGTAAAGAAGGTACCTGAAGATTCTTTTAAAGTTCTAAGGAAAATAAAAGCCAAATCAAATGCACCCTGTGTGGGACTTACACAAGGCTCACAATGAGTGTCAGGGTCTAACTTTACCTTTGTTGTCCCAAAGAATTGGAAGAAGAGCTTCTAAATCATGTCCAGAAAAGGGGGTTTGGACTTCTACTATGATCATTAGATTTAATATTTTAGGGATGAAGGAAAAGGCCAACTTAAACACCACTACCGGTGTGAGGGAAAGGACTTTCTAATGAGGTTGACTACTGAGAACTTTGATACCTTTATTGAGACAAACGCTGAGAGGACAGCAAAAAATAAGGCACCCCCCAAATAAGAACTGAAGCATACTTGTGAACTTCCCAAAGACCTCTTGATGAAGATGTTCTTATTCTTGAGGCAGTATGTCAAAGCCAGCAGGTGGAAGATCAGTTTTGAATTTGTCATTAGTAAACTTAAGTATGTATTACTTATCCATGAAGAAGATATTGGAACCTTTGAGGACATTAGGAACTACTTCTCAAGCATTTGGAGGAAGTCTAGAGACATGAAATTAAAGTCAAACAGCCTCAAGACACTCACAGTTACCTTGTTTCTCCAGATGACAATCAAGGGTATTAAGTTCCTTCTCTTTTATACTGGCAATAACCCAAAGTCTCAAATCATCTGCTTTGCAATAGAGTGGAACCTTAAGAGACTTCTTCAGACATACCAGTGGTTGGCAGATGCCACCTTCAGAAGTGCTCCTTGTCTCTTTAGACCACTTTGGACTATTCATGGTCAGTTTGGTAATAAGACCGTCCCCCTGGTGTGCTTCCTAATGACCAATTCTAAACAAAAGGACTACACAAAGGCACTTTCCAGGTTCAAAGAAAATCTTGATGAGCTCCTTCCAGTTCACTATCAAGACTACCTTAAAGCCAAGAGACCTGAAAAGAGAAAGGGAAACAAAAAGTTCGTTGTGTTTAGTATGGCTTACCCCTACTACAAGGACTTCCTTGTCAATTTTAAACTTGCATAGGCAAAGGCCTTCATAGAATTCTTTGGGGGAGTACTTCATAGTTGTTACTTCCATTTTACTCATTTTCTAAAGAGGAGACTGAAAAAGATACCAAACTCTGTCAACAGTACAAGGAAGATGCTACTGGAAAGACTAAGAAGACCATCAAGACCTTCCACGCTCTAGATCTTGTCACAAGGGAGAAATTCCATCCCTTTCTAGAAGCCTTCTTAGACAATACCTAAATGAAGAAGAATAGAGCTATCTACCATCCGTTTATAAAGTACTTCATTAGGTGGTGGACCAGGGAAGTGAAGAATACCAGAACAGGGAGTAAACTAAAGGGTAAGATAATCTGGGGCCAATATAAATACTTTGGCACAGATGGCCTGAGGACCACTTCGTTTTATAGAGTTGGCACAAGGAGTTTAATGGCCTGTTCAATTTCACCAATCCCACATTTGAACACCTGTTCACCAAATCCAAGTAGAACATGGAAAGACTGAGATGCTCCTCAACCAGTTTGATAGAAAAAAGATACATACAAGAAGAATAAGAAGAACCTTAAGAAGTACAACAGAATGAAAATATAGCTAAAGAACCCTACTTTGATAAAAGAAGACTTAAACACCTTAGTCTCCTTGCAGTTGCACTTATGACTAACTAGAATTGCATATCCCCCTTTCCAATTTATTATAAGTTAATAATAAAACTTTTTCTTTTGCTTGGAGTATAATTTTTGAATTTAAATATTATGAAATGCTTTATAGTATTTTAAACTAATAAAGATATAATAATAAGATAATATTATCTCTTATAAAAAAAAGTGATAAATTTGTTCCTGAAATGTCTATAAAAAAAATAGAAGTTGATATATTGATTTGATTATTTTTTTCTTGGTATTAGGAAGTGAAAACTTTACATATTGAGTGTTGAATTAAGGGTAGGGTTTATCATGTTTGATTGTGAGTTTAGATATTTTATCATCTTTTTGGGTGTTAATATTAGAAAAAAAAACTGAATTGCAATTTGTGAGTTGCAATTTGGAGATTCTGGACAAATTGCATTTAGTAGATATCCCATTGAAAGAGGCAATAATTATGACAAAACCTAATATTTAAGAGGATAGTTTTGGCTAATCTATAAACTAAGTTCTTTTCTACATCTAGTAGAGTTAATAGAACATAATATTATACAAAACCATAAAGAGCATAATTTTATATTGAAGTAGGCTATCCAAAAATTATCATAAATTTACTTAAAATAATTAGAAACCTCTATAAAAATTATAGTATTTATTATAAAAACTAGGTATACGAATTATTGTAATTAAAAACATCTATTTCTTCACTATTACATATATTACACTACTTGAGCAGAAAAAATACTCTGGTAATAATTAAAACTTTATTTGAACAACAATTAAGTGAGAATAATTTTAATGTACAAATTTATATCAAGTTATACTTAATATATTTATACCTAAAAATTAATTTATGAAATAAGTATTTTTGTTACTGCTAAAAAGAAATGGATTCTTATAAGAAGAACTAACTAAGAAAAAAAATCTTAAAAAAATAATTCTACAGATAATTAATATAAGAAAGTGATTGTCAGAGGTCTTATGTAGTGGTTAGTATAGTTGAGAAAGAGAGATCATTTTTTTGTATTGATTTCAAAAAATGTGCTTCCAAAAGAATATAAGATTATAGACCAATGATCCTACTTAGTGTATAATATAATTTGGTATAAGTAGGTATATATCATGATATTTAATTGATTTGCTAAAACAAACATTTAAAAACAAAGAGATAATACAAAGACTCTTGGTATTAGTAGCCATATTAAACAAAAAAAATTATCTAAGACAATGTTCCCTAGAGAACACCTGAGATTATTAATTTTAAATTCATAATAAATGTATAAAATCTTGAGATTACCAATTAGATAAATTACAGGGACTCTATCAGCAGACCTATGGTCTAAAAAGTTTAAACTTTGCATTATAAAACATTATAAATATATATGAAAAAAAATTTAACTAATATATATGATTCTAAATTTTGATTAGTAGTACTTCCTTAACTACCTCTTTTTTTCATCTAACAGTCTATTATCAAACAAAGTTTTGTTTTATAAAAACTAGATAATAGAAGTTTGAACTTAATTTTAGCTCTTTTTATTTAAAATATATTTTATAATTTCAATTACTTTATTTATGGAGTATTATATAACATCTTATCATTTTTTAAGTGAGAGATTAAATGATAAGGATGAAAAGATCAAATTGATAAAGCTTGGCGTAAGTTAAGATGATAAAGCTACTAGTATAGAAAGATCAAATTACTATAAGATCCAAAAGTAGAATTAACTGAAAGACAAGCTGTAAATAAGATTTAATACACTAGAATAATACAATATACTAAGACATTATCATCCTAGAAATAGTTTATTAAATACTTTTAGTAAAATGTCAATTTATATTATAGATCAATAAAGAAAATTTTAGGTAATTACATATATCATAATATACTTTCATCATCATAATCATATGAGAATTATGTTATGTAAAAAAGTTAAACATTTTAAAAAACTTAAAAAAGTTAAGAAATTAAGGCATCAGGTGGCAAAGCTAAAATAGAAGAAACTTAAGAATTTTTTAGTAAGTAAATGCTAAACTTTCTTAAGCAAGAAACAAAGAACTTGATATTTTTTCAAGTTAATATAATCTATGCAGAACTCAAAACAGCCTATAAAATGCCCTCTACTACCCTTTATAATAGTACTCTTTCCCTACAACTATATAAATTAATACCAATAGAATTTTGTTTAAGACAGTACAAAATAGTTAAGTAAAGAAAGAGATTGTAATATTTAGGGCTGACTTGCAACAATGTTCATCTAATAGATACAAAATCTATCTAATATGATATTATTAGATTCAGTGCTTAGGCTCAGGTATCTGGTGCAGTTGATTTAGATTGATGTGGTAATATGCTTTATATTATTATCTTTAGATATCATTATTTGGTTTTATATCTTGTTAATGTGTTGCATATAGTGGTGTCTTTATAGTTTTGATCTTAAGATTTCTGATTATCATTCATCTGAATTAAGAAAAATAACTAATATATTTTCTTTAAATTCTGAAAGATTGATTATAATTGATTAAATTAGTTTAGATATAAGAATTTTAGCAATATGCAAGACTACAAGTAAACTATTATTAGCATTTTCATAAGTTATTTGAAATTAAACCTTTAGAGATATAAAATGATAAATCTTTGTAACTGATCTATTTTTTCTAATTAGACTCTATTTTTATATAATTTTAACTAAAAGTTGGTTAAAATTTATATTATCTCTGATCTTGGTTCAACTAAATTTTGCCTACTTTCCTTTTTGCATCTAGAAATAAAAAGTTTTTTAGTAACTATAGATGGAAAATTTGTTATTAATGTGTAGATTTACTATATTATAAAAAGGCTTAAATATTTATATTAAATTGTTTGGTTAAATAGAATTATCTTATAAATGATATCAGTATATTCAGATATAAAGAACTAGCTTTTTTAAATTGTTGACAGAAATATTTAATTTTTTTCTTAATGTACAATAAAATCTTGAGCCAATTTAACAATAAAAACAACCATGCTAAAAAAATTAAATACTATTGCCAATCACAAAAGATATTTTACTTCATTGATTTTTGAGAATAATATGAACAATTGACTATTCTATTTTATATAAAACTATAGTATTTAAACTTATCTCATATGTAATCAATTGATTAATTTTGCCTGAAAATTTTCTTGTCATAATAAAAGTCAAAAAAAGACCAATAGGAAAAAATATGGTAAAGGCCTTTAGTATAGAGCTAAAATTTGGTCAAATAGAAACTCATTATACTTCATTAGCTAGTTTATATTTAAGTTCTTTACTGAAAAGGAGATAGGCTGATCATAATAATTTTTTTGGTCCACAATTTTCTATACAGACTTGTGCAGATAGATATTTATAAAATCCTTATATCTAGCATAAAAAGCTAGAATCCTAAATATCAAGTGTTGTAGATAAATAAACTGTGTATCAATACAAATGAGTAAGCTTGGGTTACTTCTAAAACTTAGTCAATAATTTACCTTCTTATTAAGTTTAATTATGGTACTAACCCATGAGAAGATAGTATTGTAGCCAAAATAATAATAACCTAGATGGAAAGATTAAAATATATATTGTTTCAATAGGTACATGTATCACAGTACATTACTGGTTCTTATTGATTTTGGTTTTTTTGTGCAAGTCTTAACTTAAAGTACTGGTATTTTATCTTTGTTTTCTGCTATTGATGATAAGGAGGAGGATGGGAATGACTAACAGAAGTATTTTGATTTTTTGGACGCTACTTATTTTGAGTTGATGATTAATTATAACCTTTCTCAATTCTTTGTTCAAATGTGGAGAGACATCATGTGATGAATCAAACTTGAAGCTATCCAAAGGGCCCCTTAAAATATCTTTTTTATAGTTTAAATTACCAACACTTTTATCTTAAAGAAATTATAAGGGGTTTATATAAGGAGTTAAGTGTAAGTCCAATTTTTGATTTTATATACTAGGAGGTTTGACTATATCCCTCTTTTTTTTTGCAATTCTAAGTAATATTTATTTCACATAAAAGGATAACTTTGATACCACTATAACACTTTTATAAACAAAAGACAAGTACTAAGTCTCCTAAGTTATACTAGGAGTGACAGAGACTGTGTCCTAATAAATTGATTAGTTTTTTTAAATTAATTAAATTTTCATCTATACTATTGTGAAGTCTAAGAAGTATTGTAAAGCTGAAGTATAGTAAAATTATTGTTTACTGATAGTAATAAACCAAGAGAACTTGTAATAATGGATTTGACATAATTAAGAATCTTGAACAGAAACATTTGATTTGCTTGATAGGTGATACTCTTCAAGATAATAGGTAAAATAAAAACAAGCTCAACCCAATGCTTAGGGCAGTAGATAGCCAACTTCTTCAAGATATCTACAAAATTTTAATCTCTTTTTTGACACTAATATTAGCAAATGGGGTATACAGAGCATTAATTTTTCATTTACTCCTCCAACAATCATATCAATCTACAGAAACATATTGCCACAAGATTATCTCCTCTATTGCTTGATATGAAGAAAGGACAACCATTCTGACTTATTAAATAATTTACTTTATACATTTTCAATATTATTCAGGGAGGTCTTAGGGTACTTAATGCTCTGATATATATTGTTAAGCTATCTTTTGCATCAAAGGTATAATTCAAAAGTCTAGTTTTAAAATGGTTTTATTGAAACTTATATATTTAAAATATATGTAAATTTGAATGTCAACTTCTATTTTTATAGCAATGCAAAAATCCTAGGTACTCATAGGTTTTCAAAAGTTTACCATCAAATAAATCCTGAATTGCCTTGTGGATTAGTCAAGGCCAATAACTAGTTTTAAGTATAGGACAACCAAAATTATAAAACATTATATCTAGTTGTTAATTTTGTTTGCAAGTGCAATCAATTAGTTTACAGATATAATTTTGCTAATTGTTAAGGAAAAATTCACCAATTATTTTTATTAATAGCAAAATAATATGTTTATTGTTTCATGTCTAGATGAGATTCAAGGAGACAGGATAGACCATCTGATACTAGTTAACAGAGCCAGGCCAATGGATTATTTCAAATAATAAAGTTGTAAGTTTAGTTTAAATTGGGTTATTAAGCCAGAAAATTCCTTTATGCTTTATCATTAACACAACAGAGAAAGCTTATTATGCTTGTGAAGTGTGTTCTGTATAAGCATTGTAAATAGTGTTTGATACTCTGGATAACCAATAGGCTTTCTCTTTTATCATAGTATAATTTTTATTTAGTAAAGTTTAAAAAATTGACTATATTAGGCAATAGGATAGTCAAAACCATACTAATCCATCTAGTACATTATACATACTAGATCTACATTTCTAGTATTGATTTGGAATAAAAGCTTATTTAGTTTGTCCTTTTTAGGAATTCTTTATTTTTTAAATTTCCTAAAAGTTAAAAATTATTTTCAAAAGAGGACCTTGATAGGATCTTTTCTTATAAATTAACCCTTAAATACATTTGCTAGTTTTAATTTATGAAACAATAAAGGAGAAAAAATTTACTATAAACAGAATCTAAAGAAAAAATGGACAAATTTAAAAAACTTAATGATTTGATCAGAAAACCAAAGAGTCAATTTTGCTTTTTGATTTTAGGGATTATAATTAAACATTTTCCCTATTCAATTAAAATTTAAACTGCAAAGATTTGTAAATTTACAACAAATCATGTTGCAAAGATATTTACAAAGTTATTAATTACATTGCACAAATATGTGCTAAGATTATAAATTTATTGCATAAATGTGTGCCAAAAAGGTAAAATTCATTTTACACTAATGCTCTAAAGTTATATAGGGTTAAGCTTATTAATATTTCTTTTTCAGTATACTTTAAGACAATCTGATGGTATTACCAGTTGTTACCAAAAAATACTTGGATGTCTTGTAACAATGAGGGATTAAAATCTTTTTTATTTTCAACTAGTTTGTTGTCTTGAGGAAAAAACTCACCAGAGTTAATTTTATACACTTTTTGTAGTAAGACTCGCCATATTCTTAATGTGGTTGTATGATTTCTCTAATATCTCATCCATGTTTAGAAGTGCATTGGTGTGGGTATTAAATTCTTCTAACATACTGTTGTTGAAGACTTTTCTAGGGCGGCAATATACTCTTTTATTTTTATTACAAGTAACGACCCCTTGCATCAGGGCCTATCAAACTATTTTTTTTCCCACCAGGGACTGCTGAGACAAATTTTTATCATAAGCTAACAATTTAGTTTTTTTCTATATATATGGGTTCATATACAACCTATTAGCATAGGTGGGACAGTTTGTAATTGCAAAATGTCAATTGCAAATTGGCCTATTGCAATCAAAATTGCATTTTGAGGGGTTATTTTTTTGTTAAAAAAAAATTAAGAAAAAAATTAAGAAAAAAATTTAGTCTAAAAAAAAATCATTAGTAATATGAGCCAAAAACCTAAAAGTTTTTAGCTGCCAATTGCGTTTTTAGTCTATTGCAAAAACTTTTTATTGCAAAACTGCCAATTGCAAAAACTTTTTTTTTGCATTAGGCAGTTTTGCAATTAAAGGTTTTGCAATAAGAAACTGTCTTGCATAGGTAATCTCATATCCTATGAGGGCTAAGATAGGTTGGTAGAAAAAGGACCACAATAAATAGTATGTTAATGGATCTACAGATGAAGATAATAGAGTCTTTATCCCATGGGCAGCATTTTCTGTTAAGGGAACTTTTTCACTAAAGAATGTGTTTAGAGAGAGGAAAGATTTATTGTACCAAAGGGGAAGGCTCAAGAGTAATAGGGAAAGGAGGGGGG
>CAOJZF010000305.1:0-24869 GCA_948465475.1 Thalpophila matura
ATAATCTGGATGTAGCCAATTGCTCCGGTTCTAGAACGGTGGTATATGTTTTGGTAAGGCCATCTGGTTTGAAGGCGTAATGTTTACTTGAGCAGCAACAGCGATAGTTTGGCCAAGAGCCAGAAGTAATGGCAAACTGAAGATCATGCAATGTTTTTTTGTAGTTGTGATTTTTTTAGCCAATTTGGCGCTCATTTATATACCATTTTTTTTTTCTTTTAAAACGTCCTATTCTTCCGAAGTTAATTTAATTTATTTATAAACTGGCAAGTAATTTTTGTAGATAAGTTATTCTCCGCACTAATCTTTAATTTTTCTAAAGATTAAATCAAGCTACAAAGGCGATTTTTAGTCCAATTTATCGTGGCAAACTACTTAAAATTGTAAACTCGCAAGCCGATTACAATCTTAGGACACCGACTAGAGCCCCATTTTTACCAGATTTAAATTAATGCGGATAAAATGATATTAAACTGCTGATCTACGAAAATTATTACCTAACTTACTTATCGTAGCCAATATCACGCAAACTATGAAATTTCTTTCCAATTGGCTAATAATTTTGAAGATGAGCAGTTTAAGAATTAGTTCTCCGCATTTAGTAAAGTCTGGTCAAAATGGGGCTCTAGTCGGTGTCCTAAGACTTTAATCGGCTCTCATTTATACAGTATTTAAAAATATAAGTCAAAATAAATGGACCAAAAATCGCCTTTGAAGTTGGATTTAATTTTTAGAAAAATAAAATAATGATGCGGAGAATAACTGATCTCAAAAATTATTTGCCATTTATAAATAACATTTACAGTGCCTGTCGTGGATTTCGTAAGGGAGTTTTGCTATGATCGTAGGTTTCATATGGCTAAAAACATTCGTAGTTCGATATTTTTATAGTCGATAGTGTATTTGGCTAAAACTGGGGCTCTGGTCGATGCTTTTACCTCAACTAAGTTTATCACTTTTGTTCGGTGAATACAGCAGGTTGAATCTAGCTTGAATATGGGAGTTTTTTTTTGAAGACAAGAATCGGACCGGTGGACAATTATCAAATGCACTGTTAATTGTGTATTTGAATTCGAATTTTTTCAAGTGGAATTTAAGTATTTTCCCTGCTAAAATATGTAATTAGTGCGCATTGCTAGACAAAAAATCTCCAAAGTATACTGGGAAACTGTGAGTATGAAAAAATCAACAATTTATACTTTAAATTATAATAGTAATAGAGTTATAGCAAAGCTAAGCTTAGATAAAACACTCTCGAAAAAATTGAGAATCAATATTTTTAGAGGAAAATATTATTTAGGATCTGAAATTCAAATCGTCTGACAGAAAACGAGTTTTAAAGGATTCATCAAGCAAAAATCTCGCCGGTCGACAAGTTATGTAGTAGTCGATCTTCCAAAAAAAGCTCCCATATAATCATTCCAGTCTGAATTACGAATCAGACAACTTAAGTATTGATGCACGCCAGAATAGATCTACGAAAGTCTTTAATCATATGAAACCTACCATCATAGCCCAACTCCCTTACGAAATCCCATGGCAAGCACTGTAATATCATTTTAGGTAAATCGATATTTTGGGGATTGTTGGTACTAATATTGATTGCTTTTAATATTGCCTTTTCAACCACCAGAGCTAAATTAAAGCCGACACGACGACAATTTATTTCGTATTGGCATTAGAATTTGCATTCAAGCAATTGGGCACTGGAAGTTACCGACTATAAGACCCCAAAAACATCTAGACTGGTGTTGTATTTTCTGAAATTTAACTAAATTTTTAGCCCATCATAAAGCAAACCAGAACGTTGTAAAGCTTGCTTTAAATTATTTGGTTTTCTATAACGAAGGTAAGGAATAAGGTAAAGTATTGTCTCACAGATGGTAATCTGTTTTTTATATAATAAATCAATGGATTTATATTTTATATATTGATAGTATCGTAAAAATCGCTCTTTAGTTGGCATTCTTGAAATATTTGTGTTAGCTCTGTTTCAATTCGGCTCTGATCTGATATTTTTTTCGTAACTTCCAGTATTACCTCAAGTTTTTCCCCTTTTCCGGATCGACTCAAACTTACGAGAAAATGATTGGGATTTCAAAATAAAGTTTTTGCTCCAAGCTACAGTAGACGATCTTTATATTCCACTTTTTAGTTTTTTAATTGCATTTTCATAATCCAGAACATAGATTAAACCAATAACGACGCGTGAATCTAGTGGCCACCAATTAAAGTACGTTCTGAAAACCACGTTGGCATTCTATAATTTTTCTAAAATTGGCTCTCAGCCGAATCTCTTTAAGAAATCGAAATCAAAACTGGATTTCCAATCGAATTAAAACATCATTAAAAATTACTCGTTCTGCTTTAATAAGAAATTAGAAACCAAAACAAAATTTTCAATTGAATTTAAATTTATTAGAATTACTCATTCTCTTATAATTTCAGAAAAGCCTCAAGTTGGTCTGAAATAATATTTTTTAGAAACAAATCCCACAAACCAAAAGAAATTATCAATTTTACGCTTCAATAATTAAATGGATTATGGAATGAAGTTTTGCATCTTGAAGAAGTGGAAGAAGATCTAATTTCATCTATGATCTTGATAATGTCCTAATTTCAATCATTTATAAAATTTGATGACGTCCTAATTTCATTCTGGATGTATGCAATTTTTTTGACAATAAATCATCTGACAGATGGAGAATTTAAGAATAGAATAATTTAAAATAAACGTCTGAGGGCTAACCCTAATTTAAAACTCCAAAGTTGTGTTCAAGTTAGTTTAATAAAGAATTACCTTTATTGATCTTAACATTAAAAAGCTTCTAAAATGTAAAGCTTTTAGAAATAAGAAGAAAATGCTATAATATAAAGTTACTAAGAAAATAAACACACAATTTATGAGGAAAAAAATTAAAATCAAATTAAAGCAATAATTTAAAAAATAGGTAAAAGTATATATCACTTTGAGTAAGAAAATTAAGCTATTCACATTGAAATTAAAAAGAAAAAAAAATAATAAAAAAACAAGCTTATTTGAAGACTAGTATATCACCTTAGACAGGACTAACTAGATTTAAAATAGCCTTTAAAATATATAATTGATAGCAGAATTTAAAAAAAAATTAGACTGTATTAGAGCCAAGTAAAAATAAACTAAGTTAGAATATAAATCTTTTTCCTAATAATAAAAAGTAAAATGCTGCTATTAGAGAAGTTTATTAAGTGGTTGATAATCACTTATGCAAACAACTTATAGATTATATTTAAGATACTTAATGGGTACTTAGATCTGTAGGATAACCTAAAGTAAGTCTTGCAGGCCAGAACCCTATCACAAAAATACCCTATTACTAAGTAACATATATTTTTATGACTTAGCTCTAAAGACTGACTAGAGGGAAGTTTTATATTCTAGTAAACTATTGTGTCAACACTTTGACATCAAAATATACTTTTTTAGACTTGGGTCTAGAGACTGACTAAAGGGAAGCCTTACATGCATATAAACTCATCATATAAAGATTATAAGATAAACAAAACTTACCTAATATTTAATTCTAAAATTTGACCAAAGGAAGCCTATCAGGCTATATATTAGAAAATATGAGTGAAACCCTTAGTGCTAGTCCACTAGGCTAGGATTGATTAGTATTATAATTCTGAAAATTTATTTTAAAAAGTTTATTTTTCTTGATAATAAAATCTTGAAAACACTTGCCCTCACAAATTACATTTAGTATATTAATTCATACTGCTAATTTTCAGATCTACCACACTATAACAATAATAACTTTAGTCTTCCTTAATTTCTTCTGTCTTTCTATGGGCCCAACCCACTTAATTTCACTATTATAGATACTTGTATATACTATTGCCAATACACAGACCTCCTTTTTTATTACTACTAGCCCCCTCTTAGGCACTGAAGCTACTCTGTGGACCTCTCCCTATAATGAAGCAACCCTCAGTCCTCCAAGACTGCTTTTATTGACTTGTGGACCTCCAATCCTATAACAACACCTCTTTAATTCTCTTAACTAAAACTGTTACACAGTGGATCTTCCTTAAAAATATAACCAACACTAGTCTATCTTGACTAATGCAGATACTATGTAGATATCTCCTCTGATGGCATTTGTTTGATACTCTACTTCTAATTCCTCAAAGAGACTTTTCAAAATTCTTTTAAAATTATTGGTAAATTTTATCTTTTCCCTTTTCTATATTTTTTAAGTTATAGAATAACTATTACATAACTCACAGAATCTAAAAAAATATAAATTATAAGTATGGCTTGAGGAAAAAGTTGCTAGTATATGCTTATTGATAATATTGAGAGTAACAATTAATTTTATTAGTTTTCTAGTTTTTTATAAAAAGTTATTTGTTAATAATTCAAATATGTAATTTATCTAAATAAAAATCTGTATAGTAAGATGAAGCTTCTAGTAATACTATTAACTATTTATGTTATTTTGTAAATTTTAGTGAATCTAAATACAGTTATAGTTTCCTTTTAGATCACAGCTAAAAATAGCCAATTTTTATTTTCTAACAATATTCAAATAATTATATTTTTATGATAACAGTAACAACCTTCTCCCTATGTTCCTTTATCTTTTTCTAACTAGTGCATAATCTTAGGAAAGGAGTCAAAATTATTAATTTTCATAAACAAGCATGTATTATAAATTTAATGCAACACATTGTAACTAGTCCATTTAGGATCTAGCTATTATCTATTCATTAAAATTATAGATATAATTGATAAATCAGTATACTATTATTGTAGAATGGGTTATTTTTCTTTGTAAGTAACTTTATTTTTTGGTTAAGCTAGTAGTTTTTGTATGGTCACGCAAGTGTATCTTGTGATGTCTTTGAGACAGTTGAACTCAGTGAAGGTTTGTCACACAAGTGTGTCTTGTGTTTGTCTTTGAGACCTCTGACAAGTCACAGCAAAGAGTGTTAATATTAAACAATACTCAGAGTGGGTACCATAATACAATATGGTTACTTGTGGAAAACACTTATATAGTTACCTCTTAATTGTAGTTGACAAAAGTGCTTCTATGATGAGGAATTTTAAGCAAATACTACACTTTGATTAATTGAAGGGTTTCTTATGTCTTAATAAAATTAATATAAGAATAAGGTTGATCCCCTGTAATAAGTAACAGAGACACAAGTGTACATTGTAGTCTTTCAAACATTAGTGGTTTGTTAATTGACACACAATATGCGTAGTTCCTAGTTTAAAATCTTGAAAGGATTTAAATAGTAATAAAATCCTTATATATCCCCTAAAATGAGGAAAAGTAAGTACAAATTGGTTCAATTTATTGAATGTAGAACAATTTGTGTTGGATTAAATTGAGATTTTTCTTGAAAAGAAAACTGTTGGAATGTATTTTAAGCTGGAATGACCTTACTATGATCAAAAACGCATTCAAAATGGAAGAATGAATCCATAAAGATATGGTATATACAAATAACCAAGAGGTCAAATTTTTCTACAGAGAGAGTTTTTTTAAAAACCATTTTTTGTTAAATAAAAAGTAAAGGATTATTTGGAATATTTCTAAGTTTTATTCTTGAGCCATTATACTTCATTCCTATTATAAAGAAATCACATTGTTAGTTAAGTTTTTCCCCTAGGAATCACATGTTTTTATCAATCAAGAGTTCTTTATAAAGAACATACTCTTACGGTAGCTTGTTGAGGTTGTCTGAGGACTTTCATTTTCTAGTTAAAAACCTATTTTAGGAATACCCATCTTTATAACTTGCACGCTGTGAACCTTGAACTAAAAAAAAATTGTCTGGTCCAAAGATGAATTCTAATGTTGAATCAAGTGATAGTTTTCTCCTTAAACTAAAAGACAGAAAGATTGTTTCTGCTATATCAAATATCCTCCTGGAGAATAACTCCTCTGAGCAGTACATCAGATACATAAAAGAGATGATTGAGGACAATAGAAGAAACTTAAAATCTATATAAACAAAGATTTAACTGGTCTTCTTGAATTAAATAATTTTCAAATCAAAATAGCTCATATAAAACATCAAGAGATTGGAAATCTGTTTCCAACAAATTGGAGCCCAACGCAGGGGCCAGAGCAATTGCAGAACACAGACAGAGATAGGAAATCTAAGCTAGATCATATAATGCTTTCCAAGTTGAACATGTTTTCAGGAGATTTGACTGATGGGGATCAGTTCTTACAAATGTTCAAGATGCTTACAACAGATTGGGATGAGAAGCAGAAAATAATTGCTATTGTGGTTATGTTGGTCCAAAAGCAATCAAATGGTTTGCTTGTCATAGGTTTTCAAGTTGGCCCAAGCTTGAGAAGGCATTCAAGGCAAGTTGGTGTGATGTTATGACTCCTACAGAGGCACTTGCAAAAGTAATTTATATGAAGCAAAAAGAAGATGAGTATATAAGGATTTATGCCTTTTAATTTGAAGATTACATGAAGTTCTTTGAAGGAACGTTAACCTTGAAAGGTTGTTGTGAGTTGTTTTTGCAAAAAAGCAAGAGATTCTGTTAGAAGACATACAGTGGAAATAATAAGTTTTTCAAGTCATAATTGGGATGAATTCATATCTAAGGTTATTTTGTTTGATTTGATTGAGCCTCAAATGGAGGTTGCAAAAGTTCAAAAGACTTTGTTGTGTGTAAAAGTAGAAAATATGGCTAATGTAGCTGAACAAAGTGAACCAGAGTCTGAGGAGTCTGAAATGAAACAGAAAAATACTGAGATGCTGGCAGAGTTAGAACAGCTTTGTCAGAAAGTTAAAAAGTTAAAGTCTAAAGGCAGTCAATCCAGTGATTTCTGGAAAAACATCAAGTGTTTTCATTGTGATAAGAAAGGTCACTTGTCTCAAGAATATAAAAGCTCAAAGAAAAAGGACAGAAAAGTCATAAATACCAATAAAGAAAAGGAACCTGATGAAGAGAGTTCAGAAAAAGAGAGTCAGAGCAAGTAGGAGGGACAAGCTCTGCCAATAATCTTCCATCCTCCTCTTCAGCAAATACTATAAGATCCGGATTAGATCATTCGGTAAATAAATGTTACAGTAATCAAAATCCTACTCCGGATAAAGATGAAGAGACTAAGATATTTGTGTCATTCAGCAAGTAAGAAATTGACAAGATCATAACAGGCAGAGACAGTGCTTGGAAGAAGTTCATCCAGGATTTTAATATATCATTATTAGCTGAATCATTTGTGTGGACTAATAAGTCAGCAATAATAATACCAGCAATGATTAAAGGTATTAAGGTGTCAACGGTGATTGATACAGGATGCTCTGGAGTAATTGTTAGTCAAAGCTGTTATGATAGGTTGAAGTTGGTTGCTGATGATGAGGTAGAGATAACTTTAACGTTGGCTGTGGATACAGTTAAAAAAAGAGAAATATCTTCCATAGTTTATAAATTATGGTTGGGGAAAGTTCATTGTTGTTGCTGGCTATTGTTCTAGAAGGTTTACATTTTGATGTTTTATTGGGTGTAAACTGGAAAGCTGAAGCAAATGCTGTGATAGACATCAAAAAGGGTATGGTAAAGATTGGGGAAATCAAATCAAAACTTAAGTCAAACCCGGAACCCAGTTGTAACCTATTAGAAGAAGATAGGAAGGTGTGCTCAGCAGGGCATATCATAATATCCTCAGGAGAAGAAAAGTTGGTGATGGTAACCCATGAAAAATTCAACCCAGAAGATCTTTGTGTATTCACATTTAAAAATGCTACTAAGTTGCGTGATGATATCTTTGTCAAAATGGATCAAGAAAGGATAGCTTGTGAAATCCAAATCAGAAATATTTCTCAAGAGGCTTTCAATTTACAGAAAAACCAGTGTTTTGTCAGGATTCAATCCTGTTTCTTTGTAAATTGCTTTTTCAATTTAGACTTCTCTTTTACCTTACCTTTTTTTTATCTTGATCCAGACCAACCTTGCAAGCCCCAATCTTGCCTGAAATTAAAGAGATTGTGGCAAGGATCTCTAGATCTCATCACCTTGAGATCAGGTAATAAGTTGGCTCTTTGGCTTGCAAGTAAATAAATACCTGCATCTTATTGGCTATTCAATGTGGCCACTTCTCATTGGCTCTCAAAGTCCTAGTGAAACTATATAAACCCTCCTTTCTTTCTTTCTTTCTTTCTTTCTTTCTTTATCTCTTCATCTTCTACAATAAAGATCTATTATTCAATTGTGTTCTTTGTTTGTATTAAGTGTTCTTGTGTTTGTCTGTTCTGTTCTCTGTATGTCTTGGGGTTCTTTAAGCAACCCTCCCTGGTGGCCTGACTCTCCTTCTGGTTCCTTGGCCACTCCTTGTTGTTGGTACAACTTATGGTATACCTTCTTAGCCTTGGGGTTTATTAGCATGCTACTTGTAGTAGTACTTTGTCTTTTAACCCCTTGTGTTATTGGTCTTATGTCTTCCTTTAACATTACATACTCACTCCTTTCAGATAATCTATGTAACATCTTCAAGTCCTTCCGGTGCAGCAGTTGTCATCCTCTTTTGGGTACTGCACAGGGTCAAGTTAGTAAGAAGAATGTATGTGTCAGTGGAGGTGGGGATGCAGAGTTGATAGGGGTCACTGGTGCCTGGTATTCTGGATTTGGTTGGTCTGGCTCTGTTGGTTGGGGGGTCATCCTGTTACTATGTATACCTCTAGTGGCAGGGGAAACATTAAAAAACCCAATACCAGATCATACCAGTGAGGATACCAGTGAAATATCACTACACCCTTTCCTCTCTCCTTATGCTCACTTGTCCATACCAGGCTTCCTTGCTCTTGGCTTGGTTCTTCCACGTGTAGTACCACATTTAGGAGGCTATTGTGCACTAGGTAGTCTTGCTGAGGCCCTTACATGGTGTATACCTGCTGTATCTGCTGTTGCTGGGTTTAACTCCCAAGCTTTATACCAACATATTATTTATTGGTTTGGTTACAGACCTTACATGTTTAGGTTGCTTGGTTAAGTCCAATCCGTCAAAGGATCAAATTATTAATAAAAGTGGTTTTACATATTTTGTTTTCTTATTCTATTGATTTGAATAAATCTTTGTCACATCTCTTGGAAAAAGATAGGAAAAGTTGGTTTGACTTATTGGCCAAATGGACAAATGTATTATCAAAGAACAAATATGATGTCGGATTAACAGAGAAGACATATCAGATTTAGTTGAGTGACAAGTGCCCTGTGAAATCTTATATCCCTAGGCAAACACAAGCAATGATTGACGCTATTAATGATGAGATTGGAAAGCTTGAAGAGCAGGTTTTATCAAACCTTCAATAAGTCCTTTTGCAGCTCCAACTATATTTGTCAAGAAGCTTGACGGGTCATTACATGTGTGCATTGATCTTAGAATGGTTAACAAAAACATCATTAATGATGCATATCCTCTACATTGGATTGATGATCAGTTAGATCAAATGGCTGGATCAAACTATTTTACAACATTAGATTTAACAAAAGGATACCATCAGATGAAAATGGATCCAAAATCAAGAGAAATAACAGCATTTACAAGTCCTTCAGGATTGTTTCAATGGTTAGTCTTTCCAATGGGGATGAAAAATTCTGTTGCTATCTTTCAACAGTTGATGGATGAGATTCTAGGCAATTTATAACTGAGATGTGCCGTGGTCTAAATTGATGACATAACAATATTTATTTTGTTAATGAGTTAGTACAAAAAAGATGTGAAGCTGTTTTACAAAGATTAAATCTAGCAAACTTGAAAGTGAATGTAGAAAAATGTTTTTTTTGTCAAGAAATTGCTATAAGTATTGGTTCATATTATCTCAGAAAAAGGTGTTGAACCAAATCCAGTTAAAGTGAAGGCAATCAAGCAGTTAAAACCACCATCTACGGTGACAGGTGTAAAGAGTTTCCTGGGAACAATAAATTTTTGTTGATGTTTAATTTGGGATTGTGCTTCAATTGCTGAGCCGTTGATTGAGTTAACTTGTGGTCCAGAGATAAAAAGTTTAGATTGGAGTCCAATACAACAAGCTAGTTTTGAGAAATTAGAAGAAGCTTTGATATTGGTACCAATGTTACAGTACCCTGATTTAGACAAAGATTATTATTTAGAAACAGTTGCTTCAAAAGTGGGTTTAGGGGCCGTGTTATCAGAGTACAATGAACAGGAACAGATTTTGTTACCTGTGTTGTTTGCCTCAAGATCATTGAAGAAAACTGAATAAAACTATAGTACTACAGATCAAGAAAGATTAGTGGTAGTTTGGAGTGTAAAACATTTCAAATCATAAATTTTTGGAATGCATTTCATGATAATTACCAATCATGCTGCATTAAAGGCCTTGCCAGATAAAGCTCAATTGGAAGGTAGATTGTTACAATGGGCAGAATATCTGTTGTAATATGGCTACAAGATTATTCATTATGCTGGAAAAGAGACTTAATTGCCAGATATTTTGAGTCAAAGTTTTTCAGGTCTGACATCCCAAAAGGATCATCTTTCAAATGAGGAGTTGCAAGAGAGGAATGAGAGCTTTTAACAAAATAAGATATAAG
This sequence comes from Thalpophila matura, assembly GCA_948465475.1. Taxonomy (NCBI): domain Eukaryota; kingdom Metazoa; phylum Arthropoda; class Insecta; order Lepidoptera; family Noctuidae; genus Thalpophila; species Thalpophila matura. The sequence goes on from CAOJZF010000305.1 coordinate 10,574, forward strand.
TTGAAAGAAGTGCTAGTTTTTGCTTGTAAAGAAGGTCCATAAAAATTATACCGTAATTTGAAAGAAGCAAAATTATTAGCATTTCTTAAGGCAAGGTATTGGTGGTCTGAGATGTCACAAGTTGTGAATAATGTCATAGAGAAATGTGATTTTTGCACAAAGTTGTCCAAGGTGATTGGGTATCAACCATTGAAGCCAATTGTATTAACATATCCCTTCCAATATGTATTGTTAGATATAGGTTATGTAATGTTTAAGAAGGATGGCAATAAACCTCAATATTAATATTTTGTGGTTGCTGTAGATCATTTCACAAAATGGAATGAGGTGAAAGCGTTGCATATAGAGAACTCAGAAAAATTTAATGGAGTTTAACCTTAATTACATTGTATACAGATCTGGATGTCCACACTTCATGAAGACCAATGGCAAGAAACCATATGTTTCAAAAGCCATTGAGCAATTTTTTGATAGATATCAAATTAAACATTTAATAACTTTGCTGTATCATCCTGAGTCAAATGGGTTGGCTGAACGTTTTATATGTACATTGAAAGAAGTTATGAAAAATGTGAGACTTGAACATTACAAGGATTGGAGGAAGGCATTGATAATAGCGGTTTCAGCCTATCAAATGGTGCCTCACCAAGCTACAGGTTTTTCACCATTTTTAATGATACATGGAAGAGAAGCAATTCTACCCCAAGAAGTATCATTTAGTAAGTTCAAGACAGAAGAGTTATACTAAACAGCTGTGTTACGTCATATCAAGTCTATGATGGAGATTCATGAGTTGGCTTTAAAACACACAAAGAAGTATAAAAAGAAATGAAAGAAGACTTTGACAAGAAAAAAGTCAAGTCCAGTAAGTTGCAAACGTTCAATGAAAGTGATTTGGTGTTGTTCAACATCAAACAAAGAACATTAGAAATGTCAGAACATAAGACAGAATGGATTGGACCGTGCAAAGTTATGGCTAAGTCAGTAGGTGACCTATACTTAATCAAATATTGCAAAAATGATTTGGTAGTTTTTTTTGATAGAATTCACCCACAATTTTTAAAGTTATTTGATGGAGAAATTGCTTAACAAGCTTTAAATAAAGATTAGAGGAGTGATGTTGTAAAATGGGTTATTTTGCTTTGTAAGTAACTGTATTTTTTGGTTAAGCTAGTAGTTTTTGTATGGTCTTGAAAGTGTGTCTTGTGGTGTCTTTGAGATAGTTGACCTTGGTAAAGGTTCATCAAACAAGTGTATCTTGTATGGTCTTTGAGACCTCTGACAACGTCACAGCAAAGGGTGTCAATATTAAACAATACTTAGAGTGGGTACCATAATACAATATGGTTACTTGTGGAAAACACTTATAGAGTTACCTCTTAATTGTAGTTGACAAAAGTGCTTCTATGATGAGGAATTTTAAGCAAATACTACACTTTGATTAATTGAAGGGTTTCTTATGTCTTAATAAAATTAATATAAGAATAAGGTTGATCCCCTGTAATAAGTAACAGAGACACAAGTGTACATTGTAGTCTTTCAAACATTAGTGGTTTGTTAATTGACACACAATATGCGTAGTTCCTAGTTTAAAATCTTGAAAGGATTTAGATAGTAATAAAATCCTTATATATCCACTAAAATGAGGAAAAGTAAGTACAAATTGGTTCAATTTATTAAATGTAGAACAATTTGTGTTGGATTAAATTGAGATTTTTCTTGAAAAGGAAACTGGTGAAATGCATTTTAAGTTGGAATGACCTTACTATGATTAAAAACGCATTCAGAATGGAAGAATTAATCCATAAAGATATGGTATATACAAATAAACAAGAGGTCAAGTTTTTCTACAGAGAGAGTTTTTAAAGGAACTATGTTTTATTAATAAAAAGAAAAGTATTATTTAGAATATTTCTAAGTTTTATTCTTGAGATATTATGTATCATTCCAATCTTAAAGAAATCACGTTTTTAATTAAGTTTTCTCCACAGAATCATATTTGTTATCCACTCAAGAGTTCTTTCTAAAGAATATACTCTTACAGTAGTTTTTAGAGGTTGTCTGAGAACTTCTATTTTCTAGTTAAAAACCTATTTTAAGGATACCCATCTTTACAACTTGCATGCTGCTGAACCTTGAATTGAAAAAAATTGTCTGGTCCAAAAATGAATTCTATTGTTGAATCAAGTGATAATTTTCTCCTTAGATTTATGGATAGAAAGATTGTTTCTGCTATATCAAATATCCTCCTGGAGAATGACTCCTCTGAGTAGTACATCATATACATTAAAGAGATGACTGAGGACAATAGAAGAAACTTAACAATTTATGTAAATAAAGATTTAACTGGTATTCTTGAATTAAATAATTTTCAAATTGAAATACCTCATATTCAATATCACAGGATCAAAAATCTGTTTCCAACAAATATTTGAAATCTAATTGACTTTAAATAATCTAGCATTTTTTAAACTTAATCAATTATACACTAGAATAGCAAATGACTTGATTAAATTAATGTTAATTTTTAACAATTCAGGTATATTGTTAAAGGTCTCTTATAAAAAAAGCCTTAGGTCATTGGTCAGTTTTTTAAATTAATTACTTAAACTGAATGGTCTGACATAAAGAAAAACAATGTTGTTTTCAATTAAATTATTTGTCATTCAAAAACTTGATATAAAATCTTGTATACAACACTAAATTATCCATTGGAAATAACCTAGTATAGTCAAAAGTATAAAGATTTTTAGTGTGTATAAATATTAAAAAAAAGTTATATCTTTAATTATTTTTGTTTTTAATTATTCTTTAGAATACTAATATAGATAAGCAAAAAATCATATTGGAATGCTTTTAGATATTATAGTTGAAATCCAAAAGGTTTATGGTAAATAAAATCTTTAGATATTTATACAATCTTTCAAATTTACATCTTATTGTACTTTTTCTGCTAATTAAACTTAAATTGAATAGTTAATTAGAATTCTTACATTTTAAAAATTTAGAGACATTTATCAGAAATTGGTACTAACATAGAAAAAAAACAAAGTATTGTTAAACATAGACTTAGTTTGAAATTTGTGAGGAAGTTAAATATAAGATCATCATATCTTAATTATGCAAAATAAGTTTTTTTTCTTTTAATTGACTTAGAAGAAAGTCAAGTTAAATAATAAAAATATGAGGTTAAATGGGAAGGTCAATTTCATTGATTTTGCCAGATTAGGCAAGTTGAATTAATTTGTAATTGACTCAAGTAATTGATATATTTGCAATATCTCTATTTTTTCATACATTAAATTATCTTAATTTCACAAGCTATCTTAGTAGCTTTTGAACTTGCAATCTACAGCTTATTTGAAGAAATCAATTAGTAATATAGGATTTATGAAGATATCTTACTTAGAAGTATATTACTATATAATTTAATCATATTGGGAAGTAATTTTTAGTCTCTAGTATTTGGGAAAATATTTTTCTATGCAGATATTTACTTAATTTAAATTAGATAAGCTTATTTTTATTTTGTTGATAAAATTTTATAACTTTAAAACATTAATATATATACCTTACTTAAAATTATATATATTTTAATAAATATCTCAAAGAATTAGGTATACATATATATAATATGCACTTTGGCTATACTAATAAAGATCTTATTTTTTCTTTATCAAGAGTATTAAATAAGTTACAAAGCTAAAATAGATATATAATTAAGATTAAATGCTGATTATATATATTGATAAGATTACTTAGTCTAATACATGAAAGATATAAATTACAATCATTTATTAATGTTTCCTTAATATAGAAAAGCAACTTATGTAAAGACAATTTTTTGCTATTAGTTTTGATCTTGACTAAAACAATTTATAAGAGTTTTTTTACTAAATAACTTTTAATTTGTAATCACCATTTTTTTTATGATCTTGAATATTTAATTTTTAAAAGTATTTTAAAAAATTCAGACAAATATAGATTTATATGTATGACTAAAAAGATAACATCATCAAAGTATATGATCAAATAAAGTAAAATTGATGATAAATTTACTTATTGTATCAATTTTTATATATAGCATTATCATAGTAGACTATTTTATTAATTTTTTTATATAATAAAAACATATATAATATAACTCCTGTTCAAGATGTTCTTCTGGAAAACAACATATTAGTTAAAATTTTACATTGTGGTTTTATGTTTATAATGATCAAAAAAAATTTAGCTTATAAGAGGTTCCAATTTAACTTTCTTTTTTTACTTATTTCTCAGTTATTGTTTTTTTGTTTGTATATATATTTAATATCAGTAGGATAAGTAGTATAGATTGTAATTAGCTACAATAACAAAATATTTCTTCTTCTTAATAAAAACTAAGCTAATCACGCTACAGACTTGTTATCAGGTTAATTGATTTAATAAATTTAACCAATTTTTTTTAGTTTTTTGATAAAATTGAATTATTAGTTCAGATAAATGCACTTGATTCATAATTTTTATATACCATTAGATAGATACTAGCGTAAAAGCCTTTATAGAGCGTCAATTTTTTTATTATGTAGATGATACTAAAGCAAGTGATTAAGCCCGAGGTAGACTCCTTTTGATTATTTTATGTTTGTTGAAACTTAATATGGCGATTTTCTGCTCTAAGAGTTAGTCTAATCATCTTCAATTAAAAAAAAGAACATGTCGTGAAATCGTAGACTTATATGGGTTGTTTGTGACTACTTTCGTTCAAAAAATCGTAGAAATCGACTAATCTTTTGACTATATAAATGAAGCGTCATTTAGTTAATTTGGTCTACAACAATTTTTTCTAAAAAAAGTGGAATGTAGAGATTGTCGACTGCATTAGGTGGGTGGAAAACTATCGAGCTTTTTTCCACGTAGATTTCTTGTCCTTGAATAAAATAAATCCTTTTATAGTTTATTCGCTCGTGGGTTCAATCAACAATGGTTAGTTAGTAACCATTCCTTAGATCCTTTGACCACTTCTGTACTGAACAAAGAAACAAAATTGGAAAGCTACAATGAGGTTACGTAAGACGTATACTTATGTTTACTATCAAACACAGCAAAGAGCTTTATGGTATCATAAAAAAATCTCATCATGCTATCCAAAAATAAAGTATCATAAAATAAAAAAGAACATACCTATCAAATATACCAAGTTCCAAAGCATTAAATCAGTTTTATGCGAGTACTGATTGATTTTAAACAACTTTTGTCTAATTGATATGAAATGTTTATAGTATCAGACGTGTTAATCTTTATCATAAGTACCAGATTTTCTAAATGAGAGTTTGAGTCTTAAAGTGAGCTTACTTTGGCAAATTTAGTTTCAAATTTTCCCTTGGTCTAGTTTCACATATGATAAAAAAGTAAATTTAGACTAATTTATATGTAAAAAATCTTTTTTGCTGCTTCATTCCTTAAGATTAAGTTGTAAATATTTTTTGAGAAGATATCTTTAAATAGACAGTTTCATAAATATCTTAAAGATTCTTTGACAAAAGTCCTGAGTAATTTACCACTCACCTGATCATTAGAATGGACTAGGATACCATAGATTTCTGCTTCTTCCCATTTTTTTATTTACTAATTTACACACAAAAGAGTATCATTTTCAAGTATCACCAACATATTATATTATACTATCCAAAAGCCCAGTATCATGTAAGCAAAAAAAATTTGAATAAAATTGCTTTTCCTAGTTTTAAAGTGTTACTATCAATTTTATAAAAACTGGCTTTATTGTTAATAACATGGATCCAATCAATAAATGATAATTTAATAATCAGATGCCTAGAATCCAAATGGAAACTAATTTCCTTATTTATATTCTGGGTTATAGCCAGACTTTAATATAGTGAATTTACTTGACTCTTTTGCTTAAGCTCTCTCATCAGTGAGTGTATTTTATTATGGTTTTTAGTCTCACTCTTTTTTAAGTAATAAAATTATTTTTTTTCTAGGTGCATAAACTAGTGTTTAAAACCTAACACAAAGTTCTAAGTTTTGGGTTAAGTTATTAATTGGTTAAAAATGATATAAGACTAAGTACATAGATATAGAGACTTTGCTGAGAAAGTTTGATGACTTTTTATGATGATTGATGAGGGTATGGTGAGGCTAGAATCAGGATATAATCATGATTGACAATTGATGATGAAACTACTGAAATTGAGCCTTGGGGATAGAAGGGGGAATTGGAACCTTTTAATATTAATTAAAACCAAAAAGGAAGTTAATAACATCTTAGCACACTTAAAGGGATGCTCCTTATTGGGTATCACTAGGGAGAGACATCCTAAGTCTAGATAGTAATTGATGAGTTGATTGTTAGTAGCTTGGAGTTAGGACGTTTTTTGGTCTTCTTGGGACTTAACTAGGCTGGGGTAGTTGTAATAGATAGTCTAGATCTTGTAGGGAGGATGTAGGGTCCTGAATGAGTAATGTTTCCCTCATAGACCTTGACAACAGTAAACAGGTCCACTTTTTTTGGGTTGTAGTTTAACCTAGTCCCTGTTAAGGACTAAGACCTAGTTGTTTAGTTGATGGTGTTTGATAAGATCAAACTTGGTGTTTGAAACCCTTTTTAGTCAATGAACTTTTTGTTCCTTCCATCTGGCCTTATAACCTGAGGTGTTTAAATCAGGTAACGTTTCAGGAGCAAAGAGCATTACAGTGTTTTTATAATTTACAATTTCAAATTTTTACCATAGTCAAGCTTGTATGGAGTTTTTTTGGTTTCCCTATTTGCCCTAGCCCAACTTACAGAAAAGAAAAAAGGGAGGTGTTTTTCCTAGCTTTTGGGGTTATCCAAGATTAGCTTTGAGATTATTTCTACTAGGAATCATTTTACTTACTTTACCTAGCCAATATCCTGAGAGTGATAGGGTGTAGTGTTTTCTAGTGTGATTTCTTTTCCACTCAGATAAACTTTAATCTTTTAACTTACCATTTTGGATCCTCAGTTGGTGATAATAACTTTGGTTATTCAAAACTTATTTATAATTCCTTCCCCAATAAACTAGCAGATGTTTGTTCCAGTGTGTTCTTTGCAGGCCTAGGCCATAAGCTAGAAAGTAGAGTAGTCATTACCTGGAATAATGAATCTATTATCATGGGCTCCTTAGCGAGGCATGGGGACTAATTATTGATGGTTCAAGCTTTGAATTTTTTGGTGATGGATGGGGGATGACGGCCTTGTTTGGGGGATTGATTTGTTGGTATTGTCAACATACCTGTCATTGCTTAAGGACCTCATAAATGTCTCAAAACATGTTCTGCCACCAGCAATAACCCTTTAAATATTTGGACAAATTCTTGGATCAAGTATAGCCCAGCTATGAGTGGCAGTAAATAATTATTTACACCCATTGTGTGGGGGTATACATACAGGTGGTTTTGTTGTCAGATAATTGACATAGAGTACCTTGTTTTATGGTGGAGTCATTTGGGTTCAGTCACCATATTGATGGTCCTGTGTGAAGTCTCTACCAGGAGGACTTTGTTCACTTTTCTCATTATTAGTATGGGATATTCAGGGTCTAACCCTTTATGAAACTTGGTATTTGCTTGGTATAACCAGGTGAGCGCATTGGAAGTGACCAGATCTTAATTAGACTTGTCTACTATTTTTATGCTAAAGCAGGTAAGGATAACAAGCCAGTTGGCTTGTCTACAAGAGAACTAAGTTTGGATTTTGAAGAAGATGATGTACTTGTAATCTGTGAGAGCTTCAAATTCTTTACTTCTTTCCAGGTGGAACTGCTTTTACATAGATAAGGTATAAGCACCATTATTTTTTTCTCAATGATGGTGTATTGGGACTCAAATTTTGTTGGTTTTAAAAATTTGCAGGCCACTGGAAGATACTTAAACTTGAAGAACACCTCTCACCGCCATATTGGAAGAGTAATTTTCTACTTGGAAGCTCCTATTATCTAAGGGATACTAGAGGATAGGGTTGTCAAGATCTTCTTTATGATTCTTTTAATTTCATGGCTGTTGCAGCAATTAGTCTCATTCTGTTCATTTAATTTAATGTATGTTGGAATTATAAATAATTTGATACAACAATTGCTTCTTCATTGCTCACTATAAACACAATAGTGTCATCACCTTCCCCTTATGTCAGTTAAGTGGTTTAAGCCCTCATCTTGTCTGGTGCTGCAGCTGCTATTCCTTAACAGGTCTTAAGGATCATTGATCAACAGCAGCAGTAAGAAGAGGGTCTGTCTTTTTTCTTTTACCATTCATACCGTTTGACTAATGATTACAATGACACTATTTTTAAGTATCACTTGTTAGTTTGAGTCTAAAATACAAAAATAACTATGTAAAGTAACATCTAAGTAAGTAGAGGGTAGTTTCATTTAGTTTTATGTTTTTTGCTTATATCTCCAACTTAAGCCACCATTTTCTGTGTTGCTCTTGATTGCTCCTGGGCATATAAATCCCTTTGTTCCTCCTTTTTTTTATTTGTAGCCCCAAGATCTAATCTGTGGCTTTGTTTGACCCTCTCCTCTTACTTCTTTTTCCAGTTGTCTAATTTAGATTTAAACTTTCATCCCTCCCCATATTCCTAAAAGTCTCTGTTCATCCAATTTCTGTCACAAGTTTCCTTGCCAACTGCTGCTTCCAAAATGGCCCTAGAAGATTAAATAAGATGGGTCATAGGCCCAGTGTTTTCATTTAAAGAAGTGGTGATTACAGCATTATTTTATATGTAAGCAAGTCAAACATCTCCAAAAATTGCTACCATTCATTTTAATTCAATGTTTTGGATAAATAATTTTATTATATAAATTTATCTATTAAACTAGTAAGACCATGTGCTTATTCCATAATTCACTAAGACAGTTGAAAAATTATCAAGGATTCATAAAGCATGGACACTCATTCAATAAATACTATAAACATTGATTGGTTTCTTTTTTAGTAGGTTTTTTTGAGTCACAAGTTGAGATTGGTAATTTTGGGAAAATAAATTGCTAAATTAAACTAGACTAATAGATTGAATATAGTGAATTTTTATTCTTAAAAGTCCTTTTACTAAAGACATCAAGAAGGATGCCTAGGGTATAGGGTAATTTGGACTAGTTGATACTATTTTTTGAGCCTAGTTAGGATATAGAATAATATATTGGATAACCAAATCTTGAAACAAATATATTGGATAGTTCCAAACATTAGTTTTAATATCAAAACATAGCTCAAACAATTTTATTACCACCATTTAAGTTGATTTCTTATTTTTACCTAAAACATATAACAACATCTTGGAACATGAATTTTGAAACTAGTATCTCAAAAAAAAAATTATGTAATTGAAATTTTAATTAATAAAGTGAATATCATTAGGAGTCAAATTATTGAAAGAGCCCAAATTACATTCATTGAAAACCAAATCTTGTAATGCCTAATCTTGGATTTTGTTAATTACACTCTATCTTTTAAAACAACAGCAGCAATTCAGATTTTTACTTTACTTTTCAATTGAGCTTATTAAACTTTTTTAGATTAGATAATTGATGACTCATTATAAAAAATAGAAATTTTCCTTTATTGTTAGCAAAGTACTTTATTTGGGGTTGAATTGAGTTTCAAAAGTGATAAAATAAATATAGTTAACTTTAAGTTAATTGTAAATGTTTTCAAATAGTTAAGACAACCTAATCTTGGGAAACCAGATCTTTATATTATGAATAGTAGATTTTTCAGACTTAAATTTGCTATAAACTAACTAGGAGTAAATAAGCGCATCTTGTACGTATTTAATGCATTATAACATCTTGGACTCCTATATCTCAAACATTATTTTAAATAAGAAGTTGTTGGTAAACACCAACTTGATTGCTTAATAAAACTAAAAGAAAATCTATAAGTTGGTATCTTAGTCAAAAATAACCACCCCTTACTTTTTTCTCTTTCCAAGAACTTAAACAAGGTATACCATAATTTAACACGTTACTATAGTTTATCAATTCTTTTCTAATATGAGTTTATAACTCAGGGTATTTTTTATAGTTAAGGCAACAACACTATCAGATTACATTGTTTCTTATGTGCCAAATCTCGTTTATCATTATATTGAGTTTGGGTACTAAGTGTTTATACAAAACATAGTTCATATAGTGATTTTGGTAACCTTCCTTTATAGTTTATCCTTCTTTTCTATTATTTATTCTAAATCTTTATCTTCTAACATAAAACATCACTAATTATTTAGCTAATTTTTTTAAAAATTCCTTTTAATAGAAACCAAAATAAAAGCAATGGTAGCAGGGCCAATTATAAGGCTTCTGCCTCCCAAACTTCCTTCAAAAAGGTCAAGGGATCTGCTCCCAAGAATCTTAAGGAGAATACTGTTGCCCCTGAGCATGCTGCTGTAGGGCACAGCACTGACTCAATAATCTTTCTGGGGCCATTGGTGATGACATTGGACATGTCTCTGATATCACTGATCACTCCTTTGGCTACTCTGTGGACTCTAATAAGGACTTCCTTGGGGAAACAAACTTAGATAAAAGAGTACGCTTAGCCAAAAAAGGAAAAGTTAGAGCAGCTAGGGCAGCCCAAAAAATCACCCCCCAAACTTTAAATAGTAAGTCATTTTTTGTTATTATAAATCAACACTTTTTTAATAAAATTTATCTAAGGAAAAACTTCCTGAACTCCCTTCTTCTAGTAGTAGTTATGATATTGAGCCTGAGAGGATTAAAAAGTCTGTCCCCACCTCCTCCAAAAAGCCTAAAAAGCCTTCTTTTTGGAATCTCTTCCAGGCTACCAATGTTATCAACACTGGTGGGGAATTTAAGTTTCCCAATCCACTTACAACAGATTTTTCAATGATGAGTATGAAGTACACTGTGGGCTCAAATCATAATGGGTATGCCTATACATTTGAGGACGCCACCAAAGACTTGGTCTATCCTCAGTAGTGGTGCAATAATGGTAGATACCCCGCTTGATTTACCACCTTTGGTTTTGAGCAGTTTATAAAGGAGAAACCAAACGCCCCCCATAACCACAGTGAGCCCAAGGATATCTCTGGAAAGATGTTAAAGTGGTTCCTGGTCCAGACCCAATATACTAATAAGTATCAGGATGCTTATTAGACTGCCACCATTACCTTTGAGAACCTCTTGCCGGAGCAGCTTCATAAGGTCAGCTCCTTGAAACAGCTTGGGCGCCATATATACAGTGTTAACTAAAAAGGTCTAATACTTAGGCAGGAGTGCCAAAAAACCTAGATGATCTTGCCTTGGATAATGACCAAAACCTCACATTGGATGGGAAGACCTTCCTCCTGTTTGAAGATCCTGTTGGGGTCAAGAGTTGTTCTTACTGTTTTTCAACCAAGGAGAACCTGGCCTGCCTCCTTACCTGTGACCAGTGGTTGGCTGACAGTGCCTTTTCAACTGTCTTATCCATGTTCAAGCAACTATGGGTCATCTTTGGGCAGTTTGGGGATAATACCATCCCTATTGTAGTAAAGCTACTTCCCCAGTAACAAGAAAGACTCATTATTATTACATTTGAAAGGTAAGAACAGGGTTCTTATTGTGTGATAAGATATCATTCTATTGAGAATTATATGAGTTATTTAAAGGCAAATAATCCATGTTATAGAGAAAAGTCTTCATGTGCTAATTAGTGAGTCTAACTTGGGTCATTAACAACGTTCAGAAATAATCTTGGAGATTATTAGAGTTGGGTTTCATTATTTACCGGAGCTCATGTTATTGGAATGATCTGGGTTCATTACGTTATTGAAAAACACTGTTTGTTACATTATTTAGTACAAGCAAGGCTTTTTGCGTGGATAGAAAGGGTTCTAATTGTTGTGTTAATGAACTACTTGGATTTTATAGATAAGCTATGATTATAATGTTTCATCATCTAAGATAAATTATCTAAGCTATCAAGTTTATTTAATTAGCTCAAGGAGTCAATATCTACTTGGTTAGAAGATAATAGCATATGATAGAAGGTCATTTATAAGTAATAATTATTACAAGACTGATGGGAGCTCAGTTGGGTTTAATGTGATTATGATGGATTTTGAATTTGTGCAAAAAAATGAAGACATAGCGCCCAGTGTACTTACCTCTAAGTTTGCCTTGATTTCAATCATTTGCTATAAAAGTGATTTTAAATATAATGTGTTTTTAAGTTTTTTTGTACAAACAATTTCATTACTTTATATAGTATTGAGTTTTATTGTTATTTTATAAATATCATATATTATAAATGTCTTCAGCAATTGGAAATGCTTTCTGAATTACTATGCTCAAAGAGATTAAAGACCAAAAGTTATTGAGAGCTCTTAGAGGTGAAGTCCCAGAAGATGAGCCTCAAGAGGCTTTTCACAAGTATGTAGATGATATGTCCTTAGAAGAAAAGTGTACTCTTATATAATACATAACTAAAAGAGTAGGTATATTGACATGATTATCAACCACTCAAATTAGTCAAGCAGTTGCCACATACAGGGATTTGAGTGAGCTCTTTCCCACACTTATGATATATGTACTGATTCTCATCCAGAAGGGAAGTGCCTATACCTTTGTCCTCCTGAAAGTCAAGGCCAAAAGGGATGAAGTCTGGTGGAGAAAGAAGTAATTACCCCAAGCAAGAAGAGGAACTATGCCAAGCCTGTTAAAGGGCAACAGGCTAATTAAGCCATCAAGAAGAGCCCCAGGAAGACTGGCTTGGCAGATGTTAAGGACCCTGAAGACTCTAATATAACTTCAAGCTTCTTGTAGACTTTGAAGCCGCTCAGGCCCAGGCCTTCCAAGCAGTCTTTAACATCACCCCTCTTGGCTATTTCTTTCAATTTTGGAAGGCCCTCAACAAGAACCACAAGCGCTTCAAGGCCCTCAATTTTCTCTTCCTCTTGGACACCACCTTTGATTGCAAGAATTAATTTTCTGCTTTGCTGCCTTAGCTAGTCTTCCCCCTGGAGATTGTCATCAGTGTACCAGGCCTTTCTAGAGTCCAATTACATAGTTGCACACATAAACCAGTTCAAGGATTTCATTGACTACTTTGAGACCCAGTGGATATTCAAGGCCAACCTCCAATGTGGTTAGGCCATCATTTAGGTCAAGTGGAATGTCTATGCCTAGGCTAAGGACAGACTTTTAAAGACCACCTGCTCTGTGGAGTCTTGGAATTCTCATTTCCAGGATTTTGTTGCCAGGAAGAAGCCTGTCATCAACAAGCTAGTCAAGAAGCTATAGAATCAACAGAAGCTTTGTGAGCTCTAGTTTAATAGGGAGTGTGGCCACCATAATCTGATTTCCCAGAATCAGATGTCCCTTGCAAGAGCCACTAGGGCTAGAGGAGTACTTGTTGTCCTCATTAAGGAGGATGCTCTCTAGTAGCACCTACTTGGTATCGCAAGTGTTTTTCTAATAAAGTTTTTCTATTTATTATTTTTTTAAGTAAATATGATATTCTAAAGAGTTCTTTTTGAAGATAATGCAAATACTATTGACTTCTGACTTAAATTCTACATCCATATTAAGTTAAATTTTTTTACTTTTTTTATGAAACAATAATTATTTTCAAGAAATAAATATATTAATAGTTATTGACAGTAATAAGATTAAATATAACTTCTAAGGCACTTATTACTGTTTGAAAATTATAAATAAGGCCAGAAATAGAATCATTGTGCAATTCTGAACTAGAAACTAGAATATTTAATAAAAGGAATTTACTTTTAAAAATCATGTTGTTAACTTTTTTTTGGTTTCCAAGATGTTGATTCCAAGATTTGTGTTCCAAGATATTGGTTTTCACTATATAATCCAAGATATTGGTTTTTTAAGATTATGGTTACTAGAACATTGGTTTTTGAGATACAAGTTCCAATAACTTTTATAAACCTCAATCTTCATTGAAAGCTCATTAAGAATATCCTGATGATATTATCATGTATCTAAGCAACATTGTTACTGGTACTATAATTGATAATTTGATCCATTTATCAAAGCAATCAACCATTAAGGAGAAGTATATTCTTTAGCCTTTCTTACTTTAAAATAGCACTGTATTTGTCCATGATATCTCTTAAAAATCTACATGAAGAGATGTAGATTAATGATAATATGCTAAAATTGCTGGTTAATTTTATACCAATACATGGGTGAAAATAAAACGCTTTTAGTCATTCTGAAGCTAGATTTACTGTTGATAGAGCTTTTTGTGGTTCTTAAGTTATCCCAGTTCTTAAGAGATCTTAAGAGTGAATTTTAATAATCAGATC
>CAOJZF010000306.1:0-25636 GCA_948465475.1 Thalpophila matura
AAAAAGCGGCCATAATAATACCTCAAGGACTTTTCCAGTCTACCAGAATTCCACAAGGACTATGTAATGCTCCAGCCACCTTCCAAAGGACCATGGATAACATAATCTCAGATCTAAAGATTTTTTGTGTATCAGTATATCTGGATGACATAAATGTATTCTCCAAGACTTTCAGTGAACATCTAGATCATTTAAGAGAGGTGTTCCATAGGCTATCCAAAAATGATCTGAAGTTGAAGGCTAAAAAACGCCACTTCTTCAAGAAACAATTAGAATACCTTGGTTATATCATAAACCAGGAGGGCCTCCAACCACATGAGAGCAAACTGGAAGCCATAAAGAAAATGGCTAAGCCCAAAAATAAAAGGGACATCCAAATATTTTTAGGGATGATAGGTTACCACCAAAGATTCATACCTAGTTTTGCACAAATTACTGGGCCCTTTTTTCATCTCCTCAAAGGAAACTTGCATTTCCTATGGAATAAAGAATTCACCAAAGCCTTCAATTCATTGAAGAAGAAATTAATAACTGCTCCAATACTAATGTATCCGGATTTTGATAAACAGTTCATAGTGTAAACCAATGCCTCTTTAACAGCTATAGGTGGAGTTTTATCCCAGATCAACAATCAAGGAGAAGAACATCCAGTAGCCTACTATTCTAGAACGCTCAATCAAGCTGAAAGAAATTACACTATAACTGAATGTGAATGTTTAACAGTAATCCAATCTTATCAGCAGTTCAGGGTATATCTACATGGGACTAAGTTTAAATTAGTCACTGATTATTTCTTTCTTTAATGGTTAAAAAGCCTAAAGGAACCAGAAGGAAGATAAGCCAGATGGGCTATAAAAATTTAAGCCTACAATTACACCATAGAACATAGAGCCGGCTCAAAGCATCAGAATGCTGATAGATTACTCAGATTGCCTACTATTCATGCTCTAATACCAGAAGCAGATAGGCTTTATGACCTGATAAATAAACCTAAGGAGTGGGATAATAAATTACCAGAGATCAAACAGATCCTGGATAAACTATCTGCAAACACTACCTATAATAAAGGACAATTGTTCAAAGAGTTAGATGGGAAATTGCATCTCTTTGTAAAACAATCCAACAGACCTGAGGTAATAAAAGTAGCACACCTACTCACTGGTCATGGAGGCTTACTTAAGACTATGGAATAGTTAGAGAAAGATTATTACTGGGAAAGCGTCAGCTTTGATGTCACAGAATATATAAATTCTTGTTAAGTTTGTCAGTCAGTAATCAGATTTAAACCATCAACTAACTATGAATTAGTTAAACCTAAATTTTCATGGCACACTGTGTATATGGATCTAATAGGATCACTTCCACCAAGTACTACTGGTGTAAAATATACAATGGTGGCCATAGACCACCTCACTAAGTGGGTAGAAGCCCAAGCAGTAAAAGACTCAGGAGCAAGAACCAAAGCCAAATTTGTACAAGAACAAATAATAAATAGGCACGGCTGCCCTCAGTTCTTATTAACTGAAAATGCCACCAACTTTACAGGTAGATTTCTACCTAAGCTGAACTATCTGATGGGAATTAGAGGAGTATTAACTACCCCATACCATCCAGAATCTAATGGTACAGTAGAAAGAGTCAATGCTACTCTAGAAAGGATTTTAGGGAAGTTAGTAGTAGACAAGCCCAGTATTTGGAATAATCACCTCCAATCAGCTGTCTTTGCTTACAATATAAGCTACCGCTCCTCCACTAAACATACTCCTTTCCAACTACTATATGGATGGCAACCAGCTTTACCGCCATTGCTGTACACATTAATCCAGGAATTGGATACCTTAAGCTATTATGATTACCTAAGACAGCTATGTACTACACTAGCAAATCTACAAACAGAGACCTACTTCAATCTATTATTACAGAAGACAAAAGCCCATGATAAAGCTACTCTGTCTAGACATACCCTAAGATCCTTCTTGGTAGGAGAACAAGTAATGTTCTACCACAACAGATGATTTGGAAGAATTAACAAATTACTTACCCTATGGAATGGACTTATGGTTTTATATAGAAGACCGGAGAATTTAACTATACACTAAAGGATATCTCTACTGGTCAACTTGTTAATAGAGTATATGCTAAATATATTTGACAAATACTAGTTAAAAAACAACTAAAAAATATAAAAAAAGAAATGAATGAAATAATAAACTCTATTTGGTTCTTTAGCAATGCTGTCTCCCTTGTCTCTGTTCTTCCATCTCCTGATGATAGAAACTAGCTATGGCCACAGGAGTCAACTTTGTCTGATTAACCTGTTGAAGTACTATCCACTCCGGGGCAAAACCATCCTTTATAGGAATTCCATTATCAGTCTCCTCTTGGAGCCAGGCATTTCTATCTAGTTGGCAACGCAAGCAAGCCACCCCAAATATTACACTAAGCCAGTAGCAACGCACCTGAACAGGAAGATAAGAAAACCGGACTATAGGCAAAACTATAATGTTCTCCTGGAGAGACAGTTGGTATAGATTCTGGACTACTAAGAAACAGCCAGAAAGGATTAAATAATCCATTGCAAAGTCTTCCACATACTTGTATGGACCTTGCATAGGAATACAAATACTACCTATTAAGTGAATTGCAGCTCGCCATAGCCCAGGCATATCCTCCTCCAAAGTATAAGGCTGGTTCACCAAATGGAAGATGGCATGGCCTATGATACACATAGTTACCATGGCAAATTGGTTATAACCTTCTGCTAGGAAACTGTAAGCCACACCAGTCAGATTAGTCACTTGACTAGTACTGTTGTGCCAAGATTCATTACCCATTTCTAAAATGGAGTAAAAAGAAGAATTGGTTTGTAAACCCCATAGACAAAATACTGTTTCTAGGAAAGGAAATACTTTCCAACTAACAGCATAGTCATCTGTCCCAGGAACATCAGGGATATTCAACCAAGACATCTCATCAAATACCATTTGACAATAGTCCAAAGTTGCTACCTCCGGATCTTGAGTAATGATATAGAGATTTAATCTCTCCCCAAGTTTATTGTTAACAAATTTGTTAACTTTACTAAGGAGAAACATAAACTCTGCACATTGGTCTCCATAATGTAATACCAGAGGAACAATGGGATCCACTCCCCGCATCAGTGTCCTAGCATTGTAGAAGAAAGGGTATTCCACCTCATTGATGACAATAGGTTGTTCTATGTTGAGCATTTCACCTTCCAGTGTAGTCCACTGAGAAATAGGAGGACAGGTAAGATCCCTCTCAGAGCCAGTTGCAGTGGCTCCAGCCCTTCCAGTTGGACAGGATTCTGCCTTACAAGCAGCCACAGTACAGACTTTGTCCAAGATAGCCCAATGACCAGCACGCACCACTAAGTGAGTGACATTGTCACTAGCTACGCCCAAGCAACCTTGCTTCTCCACAGGAACTTTATTATATATATAACAACTGAGAGTTGAAGTAAATTGAGGAACCAAAGAGTTAACACCAATATCATTGGATTCATCTTCCTGAATGGAACCCAAAATAC
This sequence comes from Thalpophila matura, assembly GCA_948465475.1. NCBI lineage: Eukaryota > Metazoa > Arthropoda > Insecta > Lepidoptera > Noctuidae > Thalpophila > Thalpophila matura. The sequence goes on from CAOJZF010000306.1 coordinate 3,551, forward strand.
AATTTACAAATTTGTTTATAGTGTTCAAATTGCCATAGGGGTTCATTTTTTCAAATAGGAAATGGTTTAAGAGTTATAATGAAATCTTGCCAAAGATACTATATAACTATTGATCTTCACCCAATAGACTAATTGTGTGGGGGGGGGATGTGAAATATTCACAAACTACACTTGTGTTTATTTCTAAATATTATGATCAGCCTATGTGACTATAATAAATAGTATGAAATATCTTAGGCATAGGCAATAATTTAAGCCTTTGTTCTAAATAACTAAAAAGGATTAAATAATCCAATTAATTAATCCATCTAATAATATAACCACATGATGGAGGCCAATAATCAACTGCCATAATAATCAGTTCAGGCAAAATAATATATGGTTTTATATTGAATTAATTAGTAATAATAATGATCATTCTGATCAAAGGTATTTGAATCCAATCTTATTTTACTAGATAATTATTATAGATGACAGACTTGGCAAGGATGTAGCCAATTACCTATTCTTGGCAAGAACCTAATTATTATCAACTAAATCAAACAATTACTAATTATAAGTACGCTCTTGGCAAGGAATACCAATGCGTTTGATTCTTGGCAAGAACACACAACAAGCTCAATTCTTGCCAATACCCCGCTTCTATTTGAATTCTCAACAAGAACTCCCTCCTATTTACTAGGATGATTATACCTTCAGTCTAGGCTATATCTTATCAACAAATATTATTCCAGTCAAACCTAAAATATGACAACCCAAGTACCTATGATGGCTTATTCTTATAAGCATCCTCAGCAAGATTACACTAAAATCCCAAATACTCAAGACTGGTCAAAATCAAGATAATGATAAAATGCTTTGATAATTACTATGTTATGGTACTACTAAGACTAAGGAACTTAATTCTTCAACACAGTACCTCACTAATATTTCAAAGCCTAGATTCTCCTTCCCTTCAACTATAAAAACCCCTCTTATTTCCCCCAAAATAATCATCAATAAAATCACTAAATAAATAATTTTTACTCCCAAATAAACACATAATCTTCTCTCTCTTCACTAGCAACAGCTACCCCTGAATTCTATCAAAGTTAAGTCTTAATACAAGACTTACATAAGGAAATATGCAGCTAGAACTAGCTAAAAAACAGGAACATTCACAGAAGAGAACCTTTAGTACTAGTCCTCATACTAGCAACCACATCAAGACCAAGCCCATTAGGCAAGCATCTCTGTGGAAGTTTTACAAAGAGAAAATAAGAATCATCAATTAGTAATGATTGTATACAACTGAAAAAAGCTCATTCAAGACTCATTTTATATTAAAATACTCTATTTTATGCCAGAAAATAAAGACATAGCACCCAAAACACTGAATATGAGTTCTCCCTGATTTTACATAGTGGCTATATAATGGTTCCACCATAAAAGCATTTCAAGTTTTTTATCCTATATAATTTGTGATTTATTAATAATCAATAAAAGTTAAGCCATAAATCTTGTATATAATTATATATTGTACTATTGTTATTATTGTAAAATGTCTTTTGATAGTCAAAAAGCTTCCCAAGATTCAATAATCTAGTTTATTAAGGTCCAGAATTTGTTAAGAGCTCTTAGAGGTGAAGTTCCTATGCTTGAAACTAGAGAGGCTTTTCACATTATGTCAAATACTTTCCCCAAAAGAGAAAGGCACTATTGTTGAATATTTAAACAAATAAAGGGTGTTCTTGTGTAGTCAACTACTCATATTAGCCTAGCAGAAGCTACTTATGAGAATCTGTAAACCTTTTCCTAAATTAAATGATAATTAATTATCTAAATCTGCAAAGAGGATTCATGATTAAAAACAAGAATATAAACTAAGGGGAGATTTATTTGATTAAAAGGGAAAATTTAAGAAAAGGTTATATATCATAGATTAGAAAAAGAATAGAGGGGCTAAATTATAGGATAATTAAAAATTAGAAACTAGAGTTCTTAGAAATTCCAGGCTTAAGATTATTAGATCAGAGCAAAATGAGAAATTAAAGCCTTATATATTAAGGATCAAAAGAGGTATACATGACTTTCAGTTCTAGTGGTTCTTCAAAAAATCAAGATGAGTATGAGATTGACCTAAAGAATGTATGGTGAATTTAATCAAAATTTGACAACACTATAGTAGTTTCACTAGATCACACCATAATAATTAGATGATAACAAGTATTTATCAATGTTTAAATTGAGCTTAGATAACACTATCTTTTTTTTATCTATTAGATCTTTTTAGATTTTTATATATGTTATATCTAAAAGTAAAGTATATCATTGTTGTTATTGTGACTAAAATTCATTTAACATCTACAGCTTGACTTTTTTAATTATAATTAGGGCACCTATATAGTCCAAGTATTAAAATACAAATTATCTAAATTTAATCTGATAACCATGGTAAGATAACTCAAATAAAGCTTCTCAATTTTAAGTGGTATAAGTATTAGAGTCAAGGAAATTGTAGTGATTATAGTAATGGTAAAACTTACCTTAAATTTAAAAGGATGGAGTTAGATAGGTTCAAATAAATAAGTGGAAGTCTATTTGGTTGGTATTATAGGACTAGCTATAAGTTTTTAATCAAGTTTCTCACAATTTTTAAACCCTTCAAAACAATTACAATTTATTTTTACTCCCTCACTAATCTCAATATTGCTTTACCCCAGGTTTTATTAGGTATTAAGAAAATTCCTATTATAGACTTTAAGCTATTTAGCAAATCATAATTTAATCACTATACTGACTTGTAGTTTGGATGAATTAGGCAAGAGATTGATGAGGAATTAAACTTATTCAGTGACATGTTTTTACATTGATGTAAGTGAAGTTGTATGGAATTGGAGGCCTATAGATCTTTCTATGTGATTTGGCTTTCTCTTATTGTGGTTATATAGGTATCAATGGTTTTTATAATTTGATATGGATATAAACTTGATTTTTTTAGTATTTCCTCTCAACCTTAATTAGAAAATTTCCCTAACTATAACTTTACACTATAGTTGCTACTAAAAAATATGCATTATGTTTATCTTAAAATGCTAGCTATCTTAGATAGTCTAACCCAGTTTTTTTTATAAAAATGATGCCTTAAATGATAATCTGAAAGGGAAGTCTTTGCTAGTATAATTAGGTATAGTGCAATTCTGCCTAAAACAACAAATATTATACTTTGTGTTGGGCATGATTGCATTAGGCCTAATTGCATAAGCTAATAGGCATTTTTGCCTGATTTAGACTTTTAAGTTTAGGCTTTCTTAAAACAAATTTGATCTGTTTAGAGATTTAATTTAAAATTAACCCCTCCAAAATGTAAAATTCAATGCATTCAGCATAACTTCATAAAGCAGTTTGCATTAGCAAACTTTCCCTCTAAAAGCTGCAAAAAATCCTTGAAATAAGAGGACCTAAATTCAAATAATATCCTTATTATGTTGCAATTTTGATAATTCTATTGGTGTTGTAAGACTAATTCTAAAATTTAGTTGAGAAAAAAACTCAAGTCGTTAAATAATAGACTAATATTTAAATATTGAGATAACCAGTTTAATTTCTAATTCACTATACTAACTAGAAATAGGGCCTTAATCAATGTTTTCATCTTACTTTTTAATTTTCTTATGAACGTTATTTGTAGTTTCTAAGTAAAATCAATGATTCTTTTGACTATAATAAATCTACTTAATATTCTGATTATCTATCCATCAATGCAAAGAAAAACTAGTCTGCAAAAAAATGTTGGCCATTTTTTACTCACTTGGCTGTTTAAAATATTCATATAGTTTACGTTTTCTTTTATGAAGTTGAAGAGTTTTTTAAAAAATATGTCCTCCTTATTGTTGAATTGAGAAATATATTTTTGAAAAAATTCCACTATTATGTTGAGTAAGGAAAAAAGATTTTTTCGTTAGAAAGAGAGCAACAATGTGAAAGGGTTAAGTTTTATCCCTATTGGATTACTTCTCTTATCTAAATTGAAAGTTCTTCATTTAGTTCTATAGTTAATTTAGTTTCATTTTAAAACTTTATCGCAGCACAACTCGGTTTCACTTGTAATTTTTCTTAATTCAACAAGCAATTAGCATTGTAAGTATACCCCCTTTAAACCAGTATATCAAGTTGGGACACGAGACGTAGAGTTCAGGATGGATACTGTAGAGAAAAGCCGGGTTACTGTCTTTGGTATTAGGTATCGCTACGTTTAACACTTTTTTATTTGTTTTTTATGGGGTTTGCTTTAAGTTGGATGGCTCTCGTGAGTTTGAGTTTTTATGAATTTGGTTTCGCTTTACTTTCTCTTTTCGACTCACCGAACTATAAATTACTAGCGGGTGTTCCTGTTCTGGAAAAACGGTAATCAACTTATTCATAATATTGTTGTGCAGTATGGCCAGCAACCTTACTTTACCCAGTTTAACAGCAGCTTTCGACTTTCGCTTTTTGATTATATTTACTCTTTTTTTAGTCTTTTCTTAGATACCACCTTTCAGCAAACTTTGATATTTTTGTCTTCTAGTCTCTTGCTTTGGTTTTAAAAAAATTACTACCCGGGGCTGTTATTGTTCATCAAGATGAATATTATAAGCTCGATAGCTTAATACCAAAAGACCCTGACACTGGCTACGACAATTGGGATACTCCTAAAGCAATTGATATGGAGTTATTTTTTAAATCTATAAAAGAAGCAGTCGAAACCAGCCAGCAAACGGCTAAGAGTGGCAATAAAATAGATGAAGAAGTAGAAAAAGCTTCGAAGTGGGCCTCTGAACAGCTTGGTCCCTGAAAAGCTGAACCAGCTCAATTTTTTAAATAACTCTATGCGGCGATATGTTATCGTTGAAGGGTTCTTGTATTTTCATGATCCTACTTTTTTGAAACTGTTGGATGGGGCAGTTTTGACCTGGTCTGATTATCCTTCCCTTATTGCTCGCAGGAACTCAAGGCCTGGTTATGAAACCAAAGAAGGTAAACTTTACTTTATCTCGATACTTTTTTGTAATTATAATAGGTTTTTTATAAGAGGTAGCTTTTTGGAGAAGGATTTCTTTATAGTTTCAAAGTTTTCATATTTTTTTCTGCTTAATAGCAAACCAACTAAATGTAGAATGTTGTAGTAAGGTTTAATCGAACTTAGTAATTCCAATTTGAACTAAATTTTGGTGTTTTATCATTAAGTTTAGCTCCATACTAAAACTCTGACTTTATTTGCCCAAAGACATCTATTGTTTGCCCTTAGAAGTTGAGGTTCATATAAGTTATTTTGAAATAATGGGTTTTCTAAATCTTTGGTTTCGTTAAATTTGTGATCTTAGAGACAATAGGTTAGTATATCAGCTTACCGACTAAGTTGTTGATTTTTTTCTTAAGTTAAAAACATTTTATAAATGTTTCATAGCGTGAGATTCTTCTTTATACACTTGGAGCATTCCTAATGGCCGTGTTAATTTCTACTAGTTTTTTACGGTAGAAACTATCAAATACACATAAACGAGTTACACGGTCATTAAGTAATAGGCCATTTGTTGTTTGATTTTTGATTTAATTTTTTGTATTTCAAATGCTGCTAAGCTTCAAAAATTCTAAAAGCGAAGTTTCTGTAATTTGTTTTTTATTCTAATCGACAATTGATTCATACTCGATGTTTTAAGCTCCATCACAGAGTATCATTATATTTCATACTTCTATCTAACCCAACATGACCAGGTTTCTGGACCGATCCCCCTAATTATTTTGAACAAGTCGTCTGGCCATCTTTCCTAAAATTTTATAGCCCCTTCATTGAGAAAACTCATGAATTTCGGGATTCCAGGGAATCACTTCAATTAGATGATAGTCTATTCGTCTCCCCTCTTGCCCCCGAACTCATCAAACACGAGGGACTAGACTGGAAAAGAAAGTTTAAGGTGATTCGTACTGACAAGAAGATGACCCTCTCTCATTCCTCCTTAGAGATTGCTAATCATATATTGACCTGTTTGTAACGCTACACAAACTCAATCCCACCATTTACTATGAAATTTAAAGGTGTTGCTTAGAACATCATAAAGTAATTAAAATTTTAGTTTAATATGGGTCCTATTTTGATCGTCTTACATTAGACTTCTGTAAATAGTTATAGTTTAATGCTACTCTACAAATATTTCTACTTAACTTAAAACTAATCCTGTTGGCTAGTTTTTAAATCTCCTAATACCTAGTTCAATTCTCTAAAGAGCTTGATAACTTAACACCAGACCAAATTAAGTAAACCAGCCACTTAGCCTCTCCCAAAATATACTTGTATATCTTATCAGTTGAACAAATTATATTTAATTAGGTGCCAAAAAAATACTGAATTTAATAGCTAATTTTCTAGCCTTTAGCTATTCTTCTTATAATAACTGTCTTCTAGATAAACTAGCTCACCTACTTTGAACTCATATATCTATAAAGGAGCTTTAATAAGCACTTTAATAAATAACTATCACCACCATTGTCTAAATATTAACTAAATTGGGTCCAAACAGATCAACTTGACTCCAACTCCACCCTTCCCTCCTATAATGCAATCTTTTAACTCATCCCACTAGCATCATGCCCCTCCCACTTTACTCCCTTAACTCCATTCATCCTACCTTATACTACCTAGTGCCATTCTTTTTTAAAGATATATCTAGTTTATTCACCTACCCCCCTTAAAGCTAATAACCTACCCTCAGGAATGTTATCTAGTGAGATTGAATATATAATTCTAAATGCTGTAGGAAAAACTCAAACTATGGTTGGTGGGGTGAAGAAGAGGGATTATATCTCTTGGTGATGCTAGAATGTGAGGTAGGTGATTAGGGATGGTTAAGATGAGAGGTTTAATGAAAACTGAAGAATAAGTTGGCTAATATAATATAGGATGGGGTAGTATAAGATTGGAAGTCTACCAATTCTAATAAGGAGTATGGTAGCTAAAATTTATAAGAGGAAAATGGTGGTATCATCACCACTCTGTTGAATTCATTCAAGAGTACAGAGGAGGTGGTAGCTTGAGCTCTAGAGCATATCATTGTAAAATACTTTAAGGAGATAAGATAGGTAGGGTGGTAGGTGTAAGGACTGGACACCAATATTCTAGTCCTACAAGTTCTCAATAACCTTTGTAGGCTCCTCTCTTGATTCTCTAATTTACTTGTAAAATTTCGCCTCACCTAGTTTAATTTTTGCTAGATTTGCAATGGTTCAATTCTCCTAGAACTATCAATTCTCAAAATTAGATTTCTGGCAAATTGAAGAAACTTTACTAGATTCTTAAGTATAGTTTAATCATTAGTCTTTTAAATAAAAATTTATAGGATTCTCAGATCTGCCATCTCCCCAATTTGATGTTTCTGCTCCACTTTGGAAATTTTAAGTATAATGTTCTTGATGGCTACTACATATTTAAAAAACTTTTTTAATTATCCAGATCCAAATTTAATCAAATAAAAGATTTTTATTATTACTCTCTGCTGTATTTATTATTTATAAGTGTATTGCTTGTTTATTTTGATATAGAGAAATTCAACTGACAATTTCTTTGGACACTTTTGCTGTGCTCCTGAGAATTGACCTTCATGTTCAAGATTATAAAAAATATAGTTGCTCTCCCTTCTTTTGGAGATGAATCTTGTTCATCTCATCCTCACTTCTTCTCTAGTGGTCTTCTTGAGAATTCTCCCCAAAGTTTTCAGAGCCTGTAAATTGAGTCAGAAAGCTCCCAGATTAATGATTTGTGCCTTTTTTAGAGGAGTGGTTTATTAACTCTTATCAACTCTATCATAGATTCTCCCTAATAAATTTGGCTAATCTATCATGCCTACCTTCTCTTGCCGTGACAATAGGTTTGAACTCTACCTAGATTATCTGCTATTTATTCATCTTTAAAGTTACTGCATATTCTTTTTTGTCCCCTTTTGCTATTACCAGCAATATTAAATCTTGCTACTCTTACTTAACTAGATTTTAAAGAACTATAGCCATCATAATTATCTTGAGGAATAATTAAAAGTAACTCTAAATAATTATGAAATTTTCCACTCTAGATAGATTTCTGCATATAACTCATATATTAGGTTTTTTGTATTTCTAAAGTAGCGGCAACAGTATTGAAGATAAAAGGTCAAGTTTCCTCTAAAATCTAGTTTACTTAACAGTAATATGAAAAAGATTATAGAAAGTAAGTTTAATTAATAGTGGACTATGAAAAAATACACAACTCTTTAAGTTCTACTTGTAATCAATTTTTCTTTAGGAAAAGCATTCTACCAAGAGAAAAACTTACTAAAAGTTTCTTTGTAAATTCAACCCTGGTTATATGACACCTGGATATAATTATATTTTTTGCAAATTTAATTGTTTACTTAGACTTACATAGGTAATATTTTTTTTTACCCTGAAAGAATTTTTTAAATTAATTTTATAGATAATAAAGAATACAGTAGTTAAATGTATTTAAAGAGTATAGAACTCTAAGGTGTATAAAGAAACTTCTGTTTAATGCTTTCATGAGTTTCATTACCAAACTAGATGACAACCATTGATATACTTTAAAAAGTTAAAAAACATATTTACTATACTTTTTTTTACATTTGAAGATTACACTTATATATATACTAACTTATTTCATCTTATTTCAGCCTGATTGATATTATATGTTTCCAGTTCTAGAGATAAAATTATGATAAGAGCCCAGCATGCTAAATTTAGAAATTAGTCTCAACAACTGTCAACTGTTTTGAACTTATAGAATATGTGGCTTGATTTTTCTAATTCTGTTAGAACCATACTAATTAGTTTGGGTTGCATAACTTATGAAGTAAGCTGAATTAAAAAAACTAAGCTCACTTCATAACCAAAATTGAATGTTTGTATCTATTGTTGAACTGCTTAACAGGGACAAGCTTTCTTTGTAACTCAGTAAATTTATATTCTACAGACTATAGTTTATTAAGATGAAAATTATTGGGACCCTGTCCCAAATCAAAACTGCCTAACTCAAAATTTTTGAGTCAGGCAGGTTTTTTGGTCTGTCCTTTGACCCCCAAAAAATTAAGAAATTAAGAACTTCAATTCATTTTTGACTATGTGACACCTTGATGGCAAAGTCAAAACTACCAAACTCAAAAATGGTCCCAGTCCCAAGAATTAATAAAAAAATTTAATTGCACTATAGAAAACATATTAAAATCAGTGAAGCAGGCCAAATACTGCCTAACTCAAAACTGCCTAACTTAAATCAATTAACGTTGGGATTATAATTGAATTAGATGAGATGGATTACTATGAAAATCACTCCTGGCATTTTTAAAATCAATATTATTACAAAAAAATAAGAAAATATAAAAAGATCAAGCATCTAATATATTAATTTACCCATTTTCAGTATATAAACAATTGAAAAAAAATTGTTGTAAAAAAAAAGTTATGGTTTTGATAAAGTAAATCCACAATGAAATTTACTATGTAAAATTATTAAAGATTTAAGTTCAATTCTTTTATATAATTACTATGAGGCAAAAAATAATCTGCCTAACTCAAAACTGCTTAACTCAAAAACTTAAACAATTTCAACTTGAAATGGTAAGATAAGCTTTGATTATATCATTATGATCCTAACCTAAAATTAATATATTTCATAGTATAATACACCTTTTATGCTAAAATTAGCAATAATTAATTCTAAGTTCCTTATATCCTAGTTTGTCACTTGAGGATACTTAAAGTTATTGAATTCATAGTCATTTTGAAACCCAAAGGTAGCATACTAAATTAACTAATATCACTATATTCAAACAGTAAAATTTTTATTTATACATCATATTCTTAAAAAAACATTAAATCTTATAGTCATAAAAATCCTTAATTTTTCTGTTCTATATTATTTTATTAAAAATCAACTAAAGTTTAAAAAGATGGGATACAATTTGAGAAAACAAAAACAGAAGAAACGGCCCTAAGGTCATTGCTCCTGAGATACTGGAGGAGATCATTTCTAGTATTCCTCAAAATGAGAATTCTACTGAGCCCCTAGTTGCATCCCCCCCAAAAGTTTTAAGCCAAGATAGTAAAGGCAGCCTTCTGGAACTCCCCACTAACCCCCAAACTTCCTCACAACACCTAATGTTGTCACAGGAGTTATTGCTTGATAATCACCCCCCTATGAGCACAGAAATCAATACCATCCATGAACCTATCCCTGACCCTAGCTTTGGGTCTACCCCTATGCCCATCCTTGAATCATCTGAACCACCCTATAAACGTTCTAAAACTGGAACAGAATCCATTGAAAACTCTTCACTCATTGGTACATCTAGATCACCACCACCTCATTCCCTCCTAAAGTCCCTGACTTTGGGATTGACTTCCTCTCTCAGTATGAAGGACTCAGTGTAGAGTTACTCTACCCAGATATCTTTTCAACTGCCTCTTGTCCACCTCACTTCCACTTTGAGGACCCTGATTTTCCAGACACAATGGAAGATCTGGCAGATGAGTTCACAAAGGAAGAGATGGACATGGAAACTATTGTGGAGGTGAAGAAGGCCATTTAGATCAAACAAAAAGAAGAGGGAAGGGTCCTTATAGATAAAGCTTGTAAGGAGGCCACAGTGGCTATGTTAAGACGGGAGGAGGAGCAAGCTACATCTGAATTTCTTAGAAAAGAACAGGAAGAGAATTGAGTCATAACAGAGGAAGAAGAAGATATGGTTCCTAGGCCAAGAAAAAAGAATATTGAAAATTCTACTAAAGCAATGCTATTAAAAGAAGAAAAAGAAGCAAGAAGAAGAAAGAAGAGAAAATGTAATCTATTGCAAGGAAAAGACAAAGATGATGACAATTCTACAGAAGGGGAGGAAGAAGAGGACAAAGTTTATAAAGAAGAAGATGATGAAAAAGAAATTGTAGAAGAAGAAGAGGATGAACTGAGTGAAGGTGAACCTAAACTTAATGAAGCCATAAGGCAGAGGGAAGAGTTGAAGAAGCTCAGGTTGGAGAAGGAGGCGGACATGGAGAACTTCACCCTAGTTGAACCAAAATCTGAGATTGAGACAGAAGGGGAATGGGTTGACAATGAGGAAGACTCATAAAATGAAGAGGATGATGAAGATGAGGTTCCTGATGGAACCAAGGAGTATCATTCCAATTCAGAAGATGAGATTGTCCTCACCCAACCTAGGAAGATCAAGAGGCCCAAGATGGCTGACAGGGACTTCAAGCCCTTTTTCTTATCACTGCCAACAACATCTGTAAAACGGAGGACTTCAGTTTCAACCCCCCTCCCAAGTGGCCGCCTAACTTCCAAAACATGTCAATAAAGGGAGAAGCTGGCTTCTGTTGCAATTGATATGTCTTTAAGTGTGTTGATGAAGGAAGCAACACCCTGTTTCATCATTATCAGTGTGAGGATTGCGGTTGCAGGATGCCCTTGACTACTGTCAGGTATTACACCTTCAAGGAGACTAATGTGGATAGGAACTTGGGGAAGAAGAATAAGACCTAGTTCACTCATACTTGTATTGAGCCTAACTATATACATAAGAGGATGTTCTGCTTGTACCTGATGCAGTTCCTGGTCACCAATAATAGGAGTTTCACTAAAAAAACTGTCATGAGGGAAATGGCTCACCTGGAACCGCTGGTTTAAAACTCCATTGATAGCTATCAAGAACTCAGGGATTACTTTGCTTCTATAGAGAGGAAGCCTCAAGATAAGGGTGCCAAGTCCGCTAGCCTGAAAACTTTAGTGGTTACCCCCCCTCTCCAAAAGTCCCTATTGGGAAAAAAATTCTTACTCTTTGACTCTTGTCCCAATGGCAATGACAGGGCCATCTGCTTCTCCGCTAATAAAACCTGAGAAGACTCCTTGAGGCTGACCAGTGGTTAGCCAAAGCTACCTTTAGGAGCTCCCCCAAGATCTTCAGGCAGCTCTGGTCTATATATGCTCAGTTTGAGGAGAGGATGCTTCCTATGGTCTACTTTTTAATGACTGAGAAGACTCAATCTTGCTATGAGTATGCTCTTAATAGGTTTAAGATGGAGTTAGAGGTGAGCTTAACAAGTTCTAAGGGACTTCCCTGCAAAGAAAAGACAGGCAGATAGCCATAAAATTTTGAAAAAGAGTCTTGGAACCCCCTCCCCTGCTTACCCTTACTATAAGGACCTCCTAGTTGACTTTAGGGTAGCCCAGGCCAAGGCTTTTGTTTCTATCTTTGGAGGCGTCCCCCATGGGTTCTTCTTTCATTTCACTTGGTGCCTAGAAAGAAAATTGTTAAATTTACTCAAGTTAAAAAAAAAGGAATATATAGACACCACCAACAAGACCAAGAAGGCGCTCAAATCTTTTTAAGCTCTTGCTCTGATAAAACGGAGTAAGGTGAACACAACTCTTCAGGCCTTACTTGATACTGGGTATATGAAAAAGCTTGAGAAGATCTTCCGCCTCTTTGTCACTTATTTCAGGAAGCAATGGAATGGCTCCCTGGTCTTGGACAGGCATGGCACCAGGGCAAAAGGTAAAATACCCTGGAACCAGTATGATTACTTTGCCACCAATGGCCTAAGAACTACTTCTAGCCTTGAAAAAAGGCACATGCACATCAACCGTGCTATCAATATGAAGAACTCCACCTTTGAACAGTTGTTTGAGAACCTCCAATTAGAGCAGGCCCTTGTTATAAAGTTGCTAAATGAGCAAAGCTTGTTTATTGAAACAAGTGAGTCTAATAAGACTACTAGGGAGAAATGTAAGAGAATTAAGAAGATAGCTTTGCAGAACAAAGTACCAAAGAAGGATATATTGAATCACTTGGGAAGGATAGCAACCGCTCTATTATAATTATTACATTTTTAAAACCCCCTTCTTTTAAGCCCCAATATAAATATACTTATGCTTAAAAAAAAGATTTAATTACAAATAATAGAATATGTTAATATAATAGTAAAATTTATTAAGGTAATAAAGATATAACTTTTTATATGAGAAAAAGAATAACTTATTTAGTATTGGTAGTAAAGTTTTGATATGTTTTGGGGTAAGTTGGTCATATAAAAAGTTGGGTTTTTTTTGCTTGATAAAGGATAAGGAGATTGTATTAGCTTAGTGACAAAAATTCATTTAGGGTTTATCTTGCTCACTAAGTTAAACTCACTAATATTTTCAAGTTAGTATAGGTTGGATTATCTATTATAGGCTCATTTTTGAGTTAAGCAGCTTTGATCAATGTTGGAATTACAATTTTTGAGTTTGGCAGATTTGATTTTGCCATATTTGAGTTAGGAAGTATTGAGTTTGGCAGTTTTGATATGGGAAAGGTCCCAAATTATCACTTGAAAAACAGGATGGGTAAAATGTAGCCTTGATTTCTTTAGTATTGAAGCTTAAGATACTTTAGGACTAGAGGATTTCTGAATCAATAACTAAGAAGGGATCAACTAGTTCAATATTTGTTTCAAAGTAGATACTCTTTAAAAATGCTAATAATTAATAAATTCATTCTAAGATCATATGAAAAGCAAACAAGCCTTAATTTTTTAAAGACTTAAAAAAACTATTTTTGATAGTGAATCTTAGAAGGAAGTTATTTGTAATTGATAGCTAAAAGGAAATGGCGTCCTTACTGTCAAATTGTCTTAAATAATTGCTCTATTTTAACTATCATTATATTTGGTATTCAATTTTGATAGTAGCTAAAATCTATAATTAAATTATAAATTACAGACCTATACAGGAGAGTTTCCTATGCAAAAAACACAGTGCATTACTGCCCAACTTAAAAGCTATTTTTTCTTGTTAGACCATATTGCTCTGTGGTTTTTGCTCAGTCAGACCAATTGCTTTAAACACATAATTGGAATTATCAAATTTTTTTGATTTAGTTCCTAAAATTTTAAGTTTTTAAATCTAAAATTACAAACCTCCCAAGATGCAAAATTCAATGCATTGGGAGTGATTGCATTGGGCAGTTTTCATAAGCAAAATCTTTCATCTACAAACTTCACAAGAGTTTTGAGAAAATGCTATAGTTATTTTACAAAAGATAAAAGTGTCAGTGACTATTAGTTTCTGCATAATTTTCTAAACATAATACATCTACGGATAATGTTAAGAGGATCTGAAAAGTTATATACTACTTCTTTTTGCTTCATTTACCCAGGTGACATCACAACTAGTCAAAGTATGTGAAGAAGAAGAATCATTACATAGAATATAAAAATTTGCAAAAATGGCCTCATTAGTGTTATCTATAAGACTGATATTGAAATCACATATTGAAATCTTATCTAATATAGTTATAGAACCATAGCTGCATTCAGAAAAATGAAACAAAAATACCACTATAATATATATTAAGATTTAGATGGAATAATAAAATTTCTCTTGGTTTATATATATACAGGTTATAACTCATCAAAATATCTTTCATTATAGAAGATAATTACATAACACATGTATAAGGCTTTATTGAAAGATTACAAGAATAAAAAAAAGCTTCTCACAATAGTCTTAATCAATCTTAACTAAAAAAATAAATTTACATCTAAAATCTATTCACATTAATGATTAGAATTAATCTTAAGTTTTTACTTAAGATTAAAAAAATAACTTTGATTTTTAATTTAATAATACCTTTTTTCTATTACTGAAATTTTGCTTGTTGTACAAACTAAATTAAATTTTAAAGTGTCCAAATTGATTTACAGCCAGACTATTCAATAAATAAATATGACATAGTTTCAGTTATGATTTAAAAATGTACTTTGTAAAAGTATATCATTTCCCTAAAGAAGAAATTTTATCAATGATTATTTTACTTAACATATAACAAATTTATTTTAATATTATACTTTACTCAAATTAAATTTTTAAACTAAATTGTATTTGAAATACTTTATTCCTAGAAATTGTTGAGTTTTATTGTTATAATACTTAAGCTTATGTTTAAACTATAATCTACTTTATTCTTACATGATTTAATCAAATTGAGAATTTTATATTGATTTAAATATTTCTATCATCTGATTAATTTAAGATCTTGTTAATATTTCCTTAGTTATCTTATTTTGAATCAAGTGCTATAACATTAGTATTAAACTGGAGTCCAACAAATTATAATATTGTAATAGATTGGAGCAAAACATCTTGATCCTACAATTAGTTATATTAGAAGCTAAAAGGTTAGTTAGATATAATTCTAGGCTAAGGACTTGAGTTTGGCTAATAAAGTATGAGCAAAGATAGTTTATTGGTAGAAAACTTCTTAATACCCTGGGACATTACGCAGTAAAAAAATAATTGTTGCTTACAATCTCAATACTGCCATCAAATTTTATATAAGATACTTAATTTTTTTTGCATTAATTATTATTATGCTATAATATAGTAGTTTTGCAAATTTCCAATGCCTTATGTGTAATCTAATGCATGTTCTGTATATGCTAGGGCTTGATATATCAAAGGTTTTAGACCGTAAAGGAAAAAATTATAATTTATATTATAATTATTGTCAAGTAGATCTAAGATTATAAGGGCAGATCTCTTTAAGATAAAAACTCTATCTTGGATGTCACAATCTTACTACCCCTATCTTAGTTATATTATGATATATGAGCCTCAATAATAAAACTAAAATAACAATTTTTGTTGATATCACTAGTATCTGGCCTTTATTACTAATTAAATTGTTTTTATTTAAATTGTGGAATTCAAGTCTTAAAAATGAATACAAAATTTTATAATATGACACATTTCAGGATCTCAACTAATTAGAAGCATCTTAATACTTTATTAATTGATATTAATTCATTTTTTTTGGGAATCAGATCTTTAAAGTAGAGAAATAAAAAATAATAATAGGCTAATGATTAAATTTTGAAAAGCTAGCAAAAATCTATGTTGTCTAGATGGACTTTATTAAGTAAATACTCTACATTGGGTAATTGGTGCTTTAAACAAAAAAGTGTGAATGTACATTTAAAAGACTCAATGCCTTATTTTGGGCTTAAAACAGTATAAAATGATTAATTAGACATCTTTATCTCTATTTTATCTTTAGATGAGCTTAGCTTATTTAGCACATAACCATCTTTTTAAATAAATTATTAGTCATTTCTTGTAAACCTAGCTAAAAAGTTTGTTTTTAATAGAATAGGTCTAAAAAACTGTGTATGGTATATAATCAACTTCATGCAAACCTTGAAAAATATATTAAAATTAATGTGTAATAAATTACTGCTATAACATACTTTAAGAAAATTTTAAACCATTTGGCCTGTTTTCATTGACATAGATTACAGTTTATTCAGATATTAATATTTAATTTATTTGCAGTTTATACTTGATAATAAAAAAACTGATTTAATTAATTAAATACCCTCTCCTCAAAACTAGTATTTCCAACTTAGATAGAATCTGATAAAGGTAAATTTAACACATCTTATCATTACAATATATAGTTACAACAGTTAAATCTAACTTTCAATCCACCAATCAAAGCAGTAAATAAATAATTAAATTTATCATAGTAATATTATCATTATATTGACTAGAAAAAAATCTGAAATATAGAATTTAGATTCTGTATAATTGTCACATCAAATTTTGGAATTTTAGATTTATTTTTATACTTACTGATAATATTTGAAATTACTTAGTTTGACGAGTATAAAGAGTCTTTAATATTAGACCAGAAACTTCTACAAAAAGAGCCTAATTTTTATCACAATTGTTGGCTCTATCTAATGTATATTGTTTTGTATTGCAAGCCATTCTATGGCAATTTGTAATTAGTTCTCTAGTCAATAGCTTATTTTTTTAATCAGCTTTATTACTTATTTTATAATTACTATAGATAAAAAGTAAAGAAAAACTTATGATGAAAGTGAAAAAAAGTGCCACATAAGGTACAGTTTACAAAGTAAAAACACACTTATAAGAAAAAAGTTATGATACAGAAAGAAAAATTTAATTTTTTACTGATAGCCAGCATAATCTATACTAATTTAGTTATAAAACTAAACATATGAAACATAGATATTTCTTCTACTTATAAGTTTTTAAGTCATCAATGTTAAAGCAATCTAAAAAAATAGATAAGTTTAAACAAAGAATAGTCCAAATTATTTTTTAATGGAAAAAAAATCTTTGCCAATTTTCTGTTAAAAATTAGTTTTTAAAATAGAAAACTAACTAATTTATTATATAAACTTAGAAAATTGTAATTATAGCTGAGATAATCATATTATATGAAACTGGTTCAATTTTGTTTTAGATTATTATGGCTTCAAAATTTGACAAAGCCTTATACTCCTTTCTAAGGAACTTCAACCTAAATTCTAATAAAATCTTATCAATTGGATTGAAGGACTTTTATGCTTTTTAACATTTTTCTTTTTTCTTTAGTAAGGCTATACATAACATTTAGTTTGAAAAACATAATAACCTGATGATTAAGTTTAGAAGACTGTCACACGTTTATAGAAAACATTTCTTATCTTTATTATTACTTAATTTCTCTAAACAAATATACTATTTTTTCAGTCTTGGCAAACCTCTTCTCTTTTAGTGGTGTAGAGAACTTTTTGGGATACTTAGCCGAATTTTATGGAGCCAAAAAGAAAAAAATGAATTCAGCTATGCTACTAATATATCTAATCTCTAGCAATCCACATAAAGTAAGAAGTAAAAAAATTGCTTTAATTAAAAAATATTTGCACTATCACTATGATGTTTCTGCTAATTCAAGATTTCAGCCTTCTCCTTTTATCACTGAAGAAACTTAGTATTATATGCACCAACAAAGATATATTCTCAACTCTTCAAAAAAGCGGATATATCATACTTTCTAAATAATTTTTCCCTTTTGAGAAATTACATTTTTCCTCATTATATAATTACATTCCTTATAATTTCATCTATAGTAGGAAAAAGACTGGCCTTTGCCCAGTATGCCGCGCTATGAGATGCTGCTTTCTGATTGTAACAGTGCTCAACAAAATAAAGTCTCAAGAGAATAGAAAACAAGACCTGGGTAGCTAAACTAAAAAGATCCTGTTAGTGATGGTGATATTCCTTATCAAAATACTTGATCCTAAAGATAATCTATCCTAAATTCTTCTTTAACACCAAAAAGTTGCCAGATACCAGAATCTAATTCAGTGATCAAAAGGAGCGCTCAGGGGAAAATGATTGCTTAATTATTATGGACTTCAAAAATTCTGCAAATTAATGGAAGTTCTCAAGAAGTGTCTCAAGAACAATATACAAAGCAACAGATATCTGTACTTAAAATTGCTTTAGTATATAAGAAAATAAAAACTAAGAAAAAATATATTTTCTACCTGATATGTCTTTTAAACCACAATTCTCTGCTTTTTAAGTGTTGTTTACATATCTGTCAAAAAATTTCCTCAGAAGTTTAAAATAGTTTATCTTAAGGAGTAATGATGGCCCACATTTTTTATAAGAAACTCTTCTACCTGGTGGACAAGCCTTATAAACTAAAAAGGTTGTTATTCACAATATTTTTGCTAAATACTATGGCAAAAGCCAAGCAAGAGTTTTTTTATAGACTCTCCCAATGGCAAACTAATGTAAAGAAAGACAAAAGATCAATCCATTGATCATTCAAAGCTTTTCCTTAAAGAAAAGGAAGATTTTATCAGATATGATTTTTCTAAGTAAGTACTACGCATAATCTCACCAAGATTGTTTTGGTTTAATATCTACAATGCCTGTCCTAGAGATTTGAATTAATTCTTGAAGTTTTCAAATATTAGACTAGATATTTCATTCATTTATATAATTAAAAGCTCTTTGTTTCCTTTCAGCCAACAGACACCCTTACAAATATTCTTTAATGTCATAAGAATTGATGGACAATAAGGACAAAGGTAAAACCGCTTTGCACCATCTAAATGCACCATCAAATCCTGAAGTAGATAGTCTAGATATTAACCAGTCAACTAGTATGATTATTGTATAAAGTAAAATGACCAAATCAAGGATATTAGTTAGAAATTAACATTATTAGAGATGATAGTGATAATAAATTCTTTACATTAGTAAAGTATCTGTTGACAACTTTCCCAACCATTGTGGAGGCCTGGCCAATGGCCACAGACAGCAAGTCTCCTTCCATAGCAGCCACTTGCTCCTGGTGTCTGCTGGAAGAAGACTCAACCTGACTTGAGCTGCCCATCAGTCATGGTAGCAATGTATTTGCGGAGGGCAGTGGCCCCAAGGTAGCCTTAATGCAACAGCCCTTCAAACCACATCCTGTGCCACCAACAGGAGCAACTCAAAGACATCCTGTCCAGTATGGTCTTGGTGATTGGGTTTGGGAGGCATGATTTGGGATTTTTTTGGGTGATTGTGGTTGTTATAGAGTATGGTTTGAAACTAAAATTAGAGTTGGAAAATGTATTGGTTTTATTAGAAAAACACTTATGATTTTAAAGTTGGATTTGGATGGTAGGGGAGGCAAGACTCTTTTATCTCTATTTTGAGGGATATAGATTTTAATTAATCCGCCCAATTTTATCTATGTATTCAACCAAGTAAACTTAATTCCCAAATGCTAATAAAGGAGGCACTTGTTAAACATTGGTCCCCTTGGATCTGTAGGCTTTGCTTGGCCAATTATGTTTTTATTTTGGTTCTGAGCCCATTGGCTACATGTGTTAATAGTTACAACAATATATAGGCCAAAGAATAGGTATTGACAATTAAGACTTAAATCATTCAATCTCTTCCCATACAACCTAGTATATAGTTATCTGAACATTAGTTAGAATTCTATTTTAGGTAATATTTTGAGACTAAAATCTTATAAATCTGAGACTTGTAAAATAAGTTTAAATTTAGGATATATCCTATATTTTCTTTTGACTAAAACTTTATGAACTGTCAAAAGATAAAAAAGAGTAATTTCCTATCTTATTTCTCAAGTTTTCAACTATTTAATTTTTTTAAGGGATTTTTTTTGAAATGAGAAAATTTTAATTCTTTATATAACTTTTCTGATCTCTTATCAATTTTTCTTACTTTTCCTAAATTTTTCTCAATAATTAATTTTTCTGCCTCTTTTTAGATTTCTCTATATTAAATATAGATATATAGAAGATAAAAGCCTGATTAGTTACCAATTATTTTATCTGTTAAGTCTGACATAATATAAATATCATCTCTAATATCATTATTCTATATAATAGTTTATAGTCATAATACTTCTTATAATTATATGTCTTTCAAATATATTAATGAAACACCAGTTTCTAACTTTTCAACTATGGTATACTCTAAATGAATTTGAAGATTAAACATTGAAAGAAGACAAATTGTTGATTAAAATGTGAGATTAAATTTTTAAGTAATTAATTAGAAGATAAAACACTATAAGTATAACTTGTTTGAGTTAAAAATATATTTAAAATATATTTGTTTACACAACAAAGATATTTAAAAGATTTAGGTTACATCTAATTAATTAGCCCGATTTAATTATCATTGATATTATGGCTATGAATACTTATGATAGATTTATATTGATAACACTATATTACAAGTCTTTTACATAAAATAATATTTAAAATTAAGAAAACTTTTGAGTAGATTGAAAAGGATAATTATTAATTCCTTTGATATAAACAAAATTTAAGCATTTTCTATAAATTCTTTGAAAATTTTCTATATTTTTAAAAGCTCTCAATATAAATTAATTAACTTTATCTAAACTTTCTTTTCTATAAGTTTAATTTAAGTTTTTGATTTTATTCTCTGTTTTATCTTTTCTAATCATTGTTATCAACTTTAAATTCTTTTTTTTACACATACTAGTTAAAAAGCTAAGTTTTTTTTATTAAAAATAGATAATTAGTACTTTAGACCCTAAATTCAAAGTCACCAGTTTATTGATAATCTTCATATATTGTAATATTCATATAGAATAGGCTAAAACTCACTTTTTTAGAGGATTACTTTTAAACTTTATAAAGATTATAAAAATTTAGATCTTTATAGTCTTTGAATCTTGATTTATAATTTTTTATAAATTACTTATGGCTTAATGATAAAAATGTGTCAACCCAACTCCTGTTAAGATAGCCCCTTTGAGACTCAGAAATATATCTTAGGGTAGAATCACTTTAAAAATATCAATAGATTTTACATAAAGATGCTCTTTATAAAAATTTTCTTGGTTATATAATATTTCATTTAAACTACATATTGATAAATTATAAAATAATTGATTTTTAAGGGTAGTTTACACATAATTAAGTGTCAATTATCTAACTGATAATTCAAGAATAGTTTAACGTAAAGTATATAGATTTATGGTTAACATAGAATATTAAGTACTATTTGAAATTATATCTAAGAAATTTAATTCTTAAAATAGTTTAATTTATATATTAGAAATGAAAGGATAAATTTAAAAGCTTTTCTCAAAAAAAATTGTCACAAGATTAATACTTTAGCTTTCTATAAAAATGAACTTATTAAGTAGTTGAATAAATTATATTGAGAGATCCTTGCTAAATGCAGTATTCATGCATAAAACCTCAAGGTTTTTAAATTAAATATAGATATAATTGTAAACTTAATCTTCTCTATAGTTTCTCAGCTTAGCCCTGATTATTAAAATATAAGAAAACAACATCATCATGGTAAAGAATAGTAGTGGTTTTGCACACTAAAATTAGCATGAATAAAATTGATGATCCTTTTTTTTGGTGGAGATAATACCACTATTTTAATTTTAGTTTTTGTTAAATAAATTTTTATGAAAATTTTAAATCTTGTTCAATGAGAATCTAATCATACTTGAATTCTAAGGATAATTTATATTAGATTCAAAATATCTTTAAATTTAAAATTGATAATATAATTAGTTGCTTTAATTATCTTATACATTATTGGTTATATCATAAAATGGTTACATTTTAAAATCATTAGAGATAATGATACTATTGATAAAACTGTGAAAAAAAATCATAGAGACTAGAACAATATGTACTAGTATAAAAAACTACAGCACAAATTCACAT